>JAKFQP010000940.1:33556-51449 GCA_023375905.1 Nycticorax nycticorax
GGAGTTTACCTCCTTCTCCGGGCTCCCAGCGCGGGGCGGGAGGAGCGGAGCTGAGAAAAGGAGGCTGGCGGGCAGGTTGAAGAGGAAGCAGATTTGCGAAGGGAGAGTGGAAGGGGTTTTCTCCTCTCAGAAATTTCCAAACCTCAGCGTTCTCCTGCAGCTTTATGACTGCTCACCCCCGGGGACACTTCCCAAGCGCACGCCTTTCCTATTGCACCAGAATTCATCCGCTTCCAGCAACTCCAGGCAGGCGCGGACCTGTCCTGGCCCCTCCTCACTTTTTCTGATATCCAAGCCCCTTCCCACCGTGCTGCCGGGGGGGATGCAGCCCGGGAGATGAGGCAGATGAGCCATATCCTGCTGCTCGGGGTCCTAGCCCTGGTATCAGTAAGGGGATGACTATTGCAGTGGGGAGGTGAGAGCAGCCTGAGCACACAAATGCAGGGCTGGGAGGGGAAACACAAATACCACTGGAGCCGCTGCCCTCCTCCTCCCAGCGAGCAAAGCTCATCTCAGCACCCACCCTGGGGAGGTCCATGATTCAGGAAGAATTTGGGTTTTTTCCTTGATGAAAACTCTATGGCTGATGCAAACAGCCGTTGCCTGACACTGTGCGGAGCTACCGCACCTTTTTCATTTTAAAGTGCGGCTGATATTTTAATAAATCAGACATTTGGTTCTACTGTAAGGCCACCAGCTCAGGCCAGGGTGATGCTCCTCATTCTTTATATTTTATGGCTTGCTATCAGAGCTGCACATAACCAAGACAGGCTCAGGAATTTGACTTTATCCGTGCAGTTTCTGCCCCTTCTTTCTGGCCCTGTCAGACACCCCTGCAGCCCGCTCTTAGCCAGGCAGGCACCAGCCCATCCTATTCCTCGCAGTCAGGAAAAATGACTTCTCTGCTTTGTCACAACTTCTTCGTCATTGCTGCTTCCTACATTGCTTTATCTGTGGGGTATTCAGCTTTCTGCACCCAATCTAACTGACAGAGAGCGGCGTCATGCTGCTATTTGGAAATCCATCATCAATAAATTGCTTTTCTCAGTTTGGTCCTCCGCTTTTGAAAATAAGACCGAGAGACATCATTTAATTGCAATCATCCTCATTTCCACCTGGACAAACATGAAGTCAGCCAGGGAAAAATGTGTGAGTGATCTGTGGCTCGGGTTTATTAAGGGAAGGGTGGGTTTTCAAGGCCACCCTCAGCGTGGGTGATTCTCTGGCGGAGGAGCATGGACTGGGCTCGACCCCAGGTCAGAAATGGGAGATCGTTGGTTTGGGAATTTGGTCTGTGCTATGCAAACACAGTGCCAGTGGACACCGGTGCCTATTGCCTCATCAGCTGTATAGGCTGCTGATACGTTATCGTACTAATTACTGTCATTCTGTGATCGGTTCCTGCTGTTGATGAAAACGCTCATGCCATTACTCAAAGCATTTCCTGTTTAGCTCCATTAATTGTGGGTTTCTTCTACCGTTCTGCGCCGTTCGCAACACCAGATGCGATGCTGTAATGCTGCAGTACGGGGAGGAGAAAGCCACCCCCCCCCCATCCCCCCACCCCCCCCTTGCTGCGCCTTTTCGGGTGTGCTCTCCCCGTGCCCTCCCACAGACTGCGAGTCCCCCAGTCTGCTGAAAGCCAGCGGTATTTTTTATTGCTTGTGCATAAAAACACTTCAGACCGTGTCTGGTCTGCAGGTACTGCCCTCTGGATGAGAAAGCTTAGAGGAATCAAAAGCGCGAGTCGTTCTAGAGGGTTTTCCAGCTGCCTTTAAAAGAAAATGAGATCTTTTTAAATGCGCCTTCCAGAGCCCACAGTGTTGGAAGGGCACTGGTGGGGCTGGGGCTGCTGGTGGGCTAAGGCACTCAAGCTCCTGCCGTTTCCCGGTCCAACCTTCTGGCCCAGACCTGCACCTCCAGCCTAGCCACCCCATCTGGCATCACACAATTCCTCCTAAGTCTCCACCTGAAGCTGAATTTAAGCAAAAAAAAAAAAAAAGGTCAAGCTATGGCAAATTGTGGTAGCAATAAGCAACGCTGCTTTGCTGGTATCTTGCTCTGATCCTCAAGGTAGAGCCGGTCCCAGTTGCTGCCGCTTCTCTGTCTCTTGCCTTCAGATCCGTCCCTCCCAGTTCGGGGGGGCCACGGCCGGGGCAGCGCTTCCCCCCTCGGTGCCGCCCTGTGTGATGCTGCTGGAGGTGAGGAGGAAGGCGGAGTAGGCAAGGTCAGCATCCTCCTTGGAGCTCTGGGGAAGGACAGGAGGACACCGTTAGGTGGCCGGGGATGGTCAGCAACACATGGCACAGGAAAGGACAGCATTAACATGGGCAGCACCACAGGGCCGTGAGCTGCTCGGGATGCTATGGGCAGACTGGGCAAGCGGGGCAATCCGGAGGGTCACACTGGTGCCCATGAGAGAGCATCGCGCTTTTGCTTGGCCCTGGGAAGACCCCAAACATTTGCGGGTTTGGGACTCCGTGGCATGCCTGTCCCTGCGTGTCAGCATCCAGCTCACCTGTCCTAAAGCTGCTGGGCTTTATTGGGTTTCTGATAGTTTCCTTTATCGCTCCAGTTCAGCTCTTGGCACTTACAACACCTAGGTATTGCCTTTGGTTGGGGACTTTTATAAAGAAGGGCTGGCATCTGGTGCCTTTGGTTACTGCTGAGTGGTGCCGCTTGACTGTGATCTTACCCGAGGGGAGGCAGGGGGGAGGCAGGGGCTTGCCAGGGCCACAAGAGCAAGCCACAGCCCTTCTGATGGCAGAGACCTCCCTGCCCACCTCTGCCCCGGCATGGGAGCACAGTGCTGGGGAAGGAAGGCTGGGGAGGTGGGATGCGCTCTGGCCCCTGGTCATCTGCTTATCCCAGTGTTTCATATTTATGGTAAGAACCCAAGCCCAACCTTCCTGATGCTACCTGGGGCTGGCTTGGTGTACTGGGTTACCGTCTCTGCTAAAATACGGGGTCAGGAGAGGGTTAAGGTCCCCTCATGGAGGCTGATCTGCAGCAGGTGCCTGGATCCAGGTAGGATGGAGAGCACCTGGGTATAAATAAGGCCCCTGGGAGAGGGCAGCTCCTTTGGCAGAGGCTGGAGAGCTGTGCCGGTGCTTCCCAGGTCAGTGGGCTCTCTCCTGCCTCCTCTTACCCTTTTTGCCTTCTTTGTCTCGGCATCGCTTTCCGGGGCGGCCATGGTGGTGATTAACTCTGCGGGGAGAGAAAGGGAGGTGTTAGGGTGTGGGAGCCGTTGGTGGGCAGGTATTTCTGTGGCTTTTGTAGGGTCCTTCTGCAACCCCCTGCCCGGTACCCCTCGCCCCGGGGCTGGAGTCAGCAGCCTACCGTCCCCTCCTATCTGCGTCTCCTGGGTCTCCTTCACGCAGGCGTTATTGGTTGCGCTGTACTCCTTCACGCTTTCGAAGTCCGACATGCTGATGTTTGTCCTGTAGCTCCCGACGGACACCAGGTCTGTTAAGAGGGGGGGAGATAAATACCCTGCACGCTTGCTCAGTCGGTGCCAAGCGCGTTGGCATCCGAGCTGCCCCTCTGCGAGGAGACACCGTGCAACGCCACGTGCAGAGCCCATGGAGGGGTGCCGTGGAGGGGTGGTCTCGGGCTCAGCCTGGGCACCCTCTGTGCTGGGTGTTGGAGCCGTATGGATGGGGCCAGCGTGGGAAGCAGAGTCCCTTGTCTGCCCAGTGCATGAGGGGGCACCAGGGGAGCAGAGACGGGAGCGTGCACAAGGTATCACCTTCATCTTAATATTGCTGGCATTTCTTGGGAGAGTAGAAAAGGCAGGGACTCACCAGATCTCTTCAGCTGCCTGTATTTAAAAACAGCAAAAGCTGTGGCGAGGATCAGGACCACGGCACCAAGAGGGCCCAGGACTAAAGAAAGTACGCTGGGGCCGTGGCTTTCAGCAGAGCTGGAATGGAGGGAGAGAGATCACTAAGCTGTGAAAGACTTCACTATTTTTTTTTAATTATTCAAGACTGAATGACGTATATGAGTTTCCAGCAGTCTAAAATCTCTATAGGATGGTAAATGAGTGAGCATGATGCAGTTCACTTAATGAACTAACGTGCTGATCCCAGCACATCGCAGGGGAACAAATAAAAACGTGGGCCAGAGGCTGTGCCAAACCAGCTACATCGGTAGCTTGGTTCTAAATGCGTGAAGGAAAGCTCTCTAATCTGACAGAATTATTTTCAATCAGTTCTTCTGTACCTGGAATCTCTAATTGTTCCCTTCTGGGTCTGTATTTTCTTGAGCTAGAGATTAATTTCAAGAGACCTTGCCTTTTGCTGTGACTTTTTTCCTTCTTTTCTTCTGGCGTTTTGAGCCAGAAAGTTCTTGGGGGACAAGAATTTTGTTTGTTGCTGTACCAGACACGCAGCGTGCAAACACAGTGCCAACAACAGGTTAATATAAACGATAAATGACAGAAGCTTGGAGAGAACTAACCTTTCTGAGGCAGCTATGCTTCCCAACTCAGCTCTTCCTTGGGGAACAAAGCCAACCTCGCCGTCGCTGGGGCCATCGACATCCAGGAGATCTAGGTTGTGGCTGGCAGGGCTGCCTGCGTGTCCCAGGGGAGAGAGAAGAGTTGTTAGGCGTGTGAGCAGCAGCACGGGGGTGGTGACACGAACGCTGCTTGGGTGTATTTGGTGCGCGTGGGACTGCAGGGGGTTTGGGCTGTACGTGAGAGGCTCTTTAAAATGGGGTTTAGAGATCTGAAATAATCTCCTGAAAAATCTCCCAGAATCCCAGCCTGGCAGGGGTTGGAAGGGCCCTCGGGAGCTCCCCCAGTGCCACCCCCCTGCCCAAGCAGGCTCACCCAGAGCAGGGGGCACAGGACAGCGGCCAGGGCGGGGGGTGAATATCTCCAGAGAAGGAGACTCCACAGCCCCCCTGGGCAGCCTGGGCCAGGGCTTGGGCAGCCCCAAAGTCAAGAAGTTCTTCCTCACATTTAACTGGAACCTCTTCTGCTTCAGTTTGTGCCCGTTGTCCCTTGTTCTGGCGCTGGGCACCACCGAGAAGTCTCAGCAATACTATCTCAAGTAGGCTCTCTCTGCCTGTACACTTTTGAGAAGGTTGGCATTTCTAAGTTCTGCCTCTAGCATTTCCTGAACAAAGTCTGAATACTTGGCTTGCTTTTATTTCTAGCTCTTTGCCTGCCAAAGCCAGTGAGATGGGGCTGTTTCTCTCTGTTTTCGCTTTTGCCGTCATGCCCTTAGGATGGTTGCGTGTGGGATACCTAGTGCTACGCGTTTTCTCTGCTCTGCTTCTAACAATATTCCTTTCCAAGAAAAATAAGACACTGCACCAAAGCTGAGACTAAGCCCTTGCTCTCCAGGGGAGCTGGCGATGGCTCTTCCTCTCCTGCTCCCTGCTGTTTGCTTGTTTATTAAGAGAATCGGTCCCTGGAGCAAGATGTGTCTCTGCATCACATGCGGTCCTTCACCTGATGGGTGTCTTATGTTGCTTAAACTAAATGATGCTACAAATGGCAATGGCAATAATTAGTGAGGACAGGGTTAAAAAGTAAAAATGGTGTGGAAGTGATTTTTAGACTGGTGGGGTTTTTTATGATTGGGAAACAGAAACCAGCAAGTGGATGAAAACCTCTACGACAAGCTGTGCGAAATCAGGGTGATCTGGGCACCTAGTCTGGGAGGCTGCCTGGATGAGGGCGCTTCTGTTTTGAGGTGCTGCAGCCTAGTGGATATGGAGAGGACTTTTCTCGCAGCAGAAGGCAGCATGATTCACAGCCCTGCGGAGCAGGAAAGCCCCTGCCTGCCTTCGCCTTGGCGCTCACCTTCAGTCACCTGCAGGTAGACTGCCATGGTCTCCCCGAAGACGTCGTTGCGCTTCACTCCGCACCAGTACCAGCCTTCGTCTGCCTTTGCCACCGAGTCAAAGCTTAGGATCACTGTCTTGTTGTCAGTGTCACAGGCAACGCCTGGCCCCGGCTGGCTTTGGTCAGAAGCAGGCATGATGGTGCAGCCTTTGTTGCTCCACTTGCACCAGTACTTCTCGTAGGAGTAGTACTTGCATGGATAAGAGCAAGTTAAATCAACCCGTGAACCCACTTGCGCCTCCACATCCTTCTTTCCCGTCAGTCCAGGTTCCCCTGCAAGGGCAAACAGAACATTGAGGCTGATGGTAGCGGTGTCAGTGGTGGGAATGGCAGTCAACAGGTAGTGGTGCTGCTAGAGGTGGTGAACCAGGAGATATATCTCTGAGGGGAAAGCACTCCTTACATTGCTAAATTAATGTTAAGGATGCTGTATACGCATCTCTGGGTGAAGGCTGGGGGGTTCTTTGCGAGGCTTAAGGAATACTTGCATGAGAAACTTGTGAACATTTTCCCATAGAATGGAAACCTTGTGTTTCCATCTTAAAGCTACTGGGATGTGGGGGGATTGGCACAATGTTTTGCCTTATGAGATAAGAGTTTGGAGTTGGACCTCGCATCTCTTCCCCAAAAGCCAGACCTGCTCCTTGGTGGTGCTGAGGAGGCTGTTTTGTACCTGCTGAGCAGGCAGAGACCTGCCAAGGCGCAAGCTCGTACCTTCTACGATCTTCAGCTCAGTTGATGATTGCTGCTCCTTCACCTCGTCTGTCATGCACCAGAAATAGCCCGCGTCCCTGTCCTTCAGCTGGTTCAGGATGATGGTGAGTGTCTTGTTATTGGGGCTGTTGAACATGGCCACTCTTCCTTCATATGCAGGTGACACATACCCAGAGCTGTCTATGATCCGAGTACACCCCATCTCTTTCCACTTGCACCAGTACTTCACTACGGGCGTTCTTAGATCCTCATATTGGCATTCAAAAGTTGCTGAACTTCCTTTTACTCCAAATATTGTGGGCTTTCCTTGAGGAACATTTGTCTCTGGAGATAGAAATGAAATGAGCAGCTATACATGTCTAACTTTTGCCCATGCGGCATTCTCCCAAGCAAATAAACGTTATCAGATCAAACAAAGCTGGTTTGGCTAAAGCAAGGCTAGGCGAAGCTCAGGGGTGAGGATGGTAGGAGCCTGTCCTGGCCCTGCAAGGAGCTGACCCTCAAGGGCCTGTCACCCAAATTTACCAGGTGGTGGTTGTCTTCATGTACTGACATTCCAAAGTTTTGCTCCCTTTGCTAGGGGAAGGGCAGATCTTTTCCTTTCCATGTCTGTTATTTCGAGATTTAAGGAATCAAGACTTGAAGAGGCAGTTTGCTTGTCTCAAACTGGTAGGCAGAGTTTGGGGCTAGCCGGACTGGGGAGGATAGCTAGCCACCGCTGGGAAAGTTAAGTCTCGATGTAATGTACTAAACTAATAAAGCTCGCAGATAGTTAAATGAATAGAAAGAAGTATCTAGAGGGGGACTAAGATAATGGCACTCTGCAAAGGGAAATTAAAGTTCTTGTTAAATAAAGCGAGACTGCTAATGATGCTTGTAAAGAGAAGCAGAGATGAAGGGAAAAATGACCGGGAATAGCTTACCCTCATAAACATGCACATCCAGTTCCTTCGTCTCTCCGCTCTGCCCATAGACACCGACCCCACACAGGTACAGGCCAGAGTCTTCCCAGTCCATCTGAGTCATGGTGACGCTGAATGAGCCCGGAGTCTCCTCGTTGCTCAGCAGAACTCGCCCGGTGTAATCCTTGTCAACATTTCCATGGCTATCGATGATGTTACGGCAGCTGTTTTTCTCCAGTTTGCACAAGTATTTCCTCATGCTCTCTTTATCCTTCCCAAAGCTGCAGGACATGGTCACAGTGCCGTGCAGCTTCACATAGAAGAGCTCAGCTCCCTCAGGTACGTGTGGACCTGTGCGTACAGCGACACCAGTCAGCGCCTGCTGCCTGCTCCATCGGTTACTGTGTGTGACTCCCCTGTGCCCCTGAAGGCTTTTTTTTTAGCATAGGGTTTCTCTTGACTTTGCTATATTATATGGTCACATGCTGCTCCTGGTCGGAGCATGGGCTCCCATGCCTTGCCCCATGCCTTGCCCCATGCCTTGCCCCATGCCTTGCCCCATGCCTTGCCCCATGCCTTGCCCCATGCCACATTTCAGGATTGAGGTCTCTATGCTCTATCACTGTCTGCTCTGTAGTGGGGTTTCTCCCAGTGCCTTCTTGCCAGGGGCTCTGCCATGAGTTCTCACCGTGCTCTGCACCCTGGGCCTTGCCCAGTGCCATCCTGCACGCCGTGCTCTCGTGGACTTGTGCATGGGCTTGGCTCACGCAGCCTCAGCTGTGGGTTGGCGGGTGCGTTGGAGTGATGGGCAGTTCTGCCCTCTGACTGCATCTCCCTAAATTTTAGTGGCTGGGAGAGGTCAGCAGTTTGTCAGCAATGTTAGTGACCTTAAGATGAGGCTTGTTGAATCTGATTTTTATGCCGCATTTTTGGTCAAAAAATTCATTCTGTAAGAGCATGGGGCGGGGGAAATGCAAACTGTTGTTTCCTGAAAGCATGGAGCATCTTGAGCTCTTGGATGCTGGACAGGTTATCTGTGGAGCCTTATTAGAAAAAGGGGAAAAGGTAAAATAAAGTAATACTTTAAGGAGCCCTAAGACTGTAATTACCTTTAGTAACATCCAGTTTGACTTGGTAGGAGAGGCCTCTGCCGTTGATACCAAGCCCACACTGGTAGGTGCCTGTGTCTGCCGTTGTAAGCCTGGAGATGTTGATCTGGAAGTTTTCTGCCTGTGGGTAGTCAGTGATGAAGGCTCTGTCTTGGTAGCCTGGAGCAGTGTAGCCGCTGGTGGAGACAATGGTCATGCAGCCCATGGACGTTTCCCGGCACCAATACTTTCTGTCGTGTCTGTTCACGCGGGTGGGAGGGTAGAAGCATTTCACGGTAACTGACCCGTCGAGCAGACCATATACCTGCCGTGGTCCGAACACGGGGCTTGAGACTGCAAGAGGAAGACATGTTGGCTGTAAATGTCAACTGTGCTACACAACCCAGTGGGATGGCAGAGCAGGTCGGGTGTGCCGGGGCAGGCGTGGACCCGGGGCTGGGCAGCATCATGGGGTCTGGAAGGTCCCATGGCAGTGATGGGCACTGATGGGGTAGAGACGATCCCTGAACCCTGCTGTCCCCTCAGTAATGCCAGCTCTGGCCTCAGGCCACCCACAAGCCCTGTGCCCCAGACAGGTTGCACTTACTTGCTGCCTTGGGGAGGTATCTGCTGCTTGCAGATTCAGCTGGGACAAAAGCGAGCAGGAAGATGAACGCTAGTGAAGTCATTTTTCTTGCATTCCCTGGAAAAGGCACAGAAGTTGGTGAATGATCACATGTGCCAAATGGTTAAGTTAACTGATCAAGTCATCTGATAATCCTGGAGGATATGAGGGTTATGGTTACTTGAGCTAGAGATAAATACAGCGTTTAATCGCTTCTGTCAAGCAATTGAATGGGAAAGAGGGAGCTGATAACTCTGATCTTGCCTGTGTTGCTGCATGGCACCATGACTTCCCGTCGGTCTCATCCCAACAGCCCAATCTTCTCTTGAGGGGAGTTGTTCTTGTGACAAACCCTGTTAATATGATGCCTGCCAGCCACCAACGTGTCCATCGGAGCAGAGTGCCCCAGGGACAGTGTCCCACAGGCGGGCAACAACAGCCTTGTGCACAGCAGAAAAAGCAATTTTGGCCAAACCAGAAGGGACTAGATTCAAAATCAGAAATGGTGTCTGCTTTTTGTAAATCAGAACAGCCCATCACAAGGCTGAAGTCCAAAAATGGTCCAAAAGCCACCAAGCCCTGGCAGGCATGAGAGTCGGTTGGCAACCCGGAGCTCAGCTGCTCACTTGACCCTTGCCAGGAGATAATGCTGCTTCTAGTAGTGTGATAGCTTTGATAGCTTGATAGTCATATTTTATTTCAGTGTTGTTCATGCAGTGAAAGGAAGGCTTGTTCACTTGTGAGCCCGAGTGCCAAAACCGCTCCTTAGGAAAACCTGCTCTCACACAATTTACAGAATGGTTTGGTTTGGAAAGGACCTTTGAAGATAATCTAGACCAACCCCTGCCATGGGCAGGGACATCTTTCACTAAGTCGTGTTGCTCAAAGCCTCATCCAGCCTGACCTTGAATAATTCCACCGATGGAGCATCCACAACTTCTCTGGGCAACCTGTGCCAGTGTCTTACCACCATCATTGTAAAAATTTCTTCCTTATATCCAAATTTCTTCCTTATGTTATAGACCATAGCTCCTGTCTGAGGCCTGCATTTAATTACTGCTCTTTGTTTCCCTGATATCTTCAAGGACACACAACAGAGGAAAAGGGTAATATTGTCACATATACTTTTTTTTTTCCTCAGCTGCTGGTAAAGTTAGTGAGATGCGGGGATTTACCCCTCACCCCTCCAAGAATCAGACTTAAACTAGCAAAGCACCGTCCCGCCTGTATAGCCAACAAACCTACTGCACCAAAATTAACTCTTGGCCAGGACTCAAAATTACGGCTAGTTATTAGGGAATGTCAAACCAAACTGTGTGTTGCTTGAAACGTGCCCATAGTCTTCAGGATGAATATTCCTGACCTTCCCCTTGTTTCGGACTCAGTGATGGCTCAGAGGAAGCCAAGGCTCTTAATTCCCTGAACTGTTTTCTTTGGCCTGAATGGAGCGTGCTGTTGGAGACTGCATGGTGCGCTGGTGGGAACGTGCGTTTCCTGAGCAGGGCTGTTGATCTACCTGCACGCTCCAAGTTCTAGAGAAAATGAAAGATGCCAAGGAAAGTCTTTATAAACATACAGAGGAATTTGATTTCAGGGTGTCAAGTGACAATTTTATTAAGGGTAATTCCCGGCAAGAAGAAAAAGACTTTTATTTCCGTGTTAAGATGAAAGGTGTTCTGTTGTGCTTTCTTCCTTGTATTATGATTTCTAATTGTTCAGTGGCCAATTGTCCATGGCTAATAATTAACTCGCTGAGCATGAAAAATGCTCTTTCATACATATCCCAGAAGTAGCCAGCAAGACAAATATAACATTCTGCAGAAAGCAAACAATATGGCACAAAAAGGGCCTTGATATTTGCCCCTTGCTAACAGCAATTCCTCTGGCTGATGGACACCTCGCTGCCCTCCACCCCTTGCTCTGCAGTGCAAGCAGGAGCCCAGTTCAGCTTTTCCCTTCTTGGCAAAATTTGAATAATCTGTTAGTCTGATTCCTTCCCAAAGCAGTCTGCTCCTTCAGGGTTACGGACGTGGTTTTGTCAGGTAGGGAAGGATTACCAAGACCCCTGTTTTGAAAAGAAACAATGATGTGTCCAGGAAGATGTGTGCAAGAGTGGTGGCCTCAGGGTCTTCATATGCACGCTAGAGCAGGACAGGATTTTTGCATCTCAGCCTCTGAGAACACACGCGTGTGCACACAAGAGGAATGGTTCCTCTGGGCTCACATGGCCAACATCTGCAACTCCTGCAGCTCCCAGTTGCCTCTAGTCCTGTTTTCTCAAATGCTGTCAAAACCTTCCCCCCCCACCCCTTCACTGAATGAATGGAGAAAACTCCCATGTATTGCAAGTCTGAGCAAGCACAGCCACTGGTTACGTAAAAATCTGTGATGCACTTCCATGCTACTCCACCGAGCTGGATGGCTGGAAACCCCCTCTCTGCTGCCGGTGCCGTGTTGCGCTCCGAGAGCGACACTTCCTAGCCCAGAAAAATGGCACAAACGAGCTTCGCTGGTCACTCTGCAACGAGCAAGTGCCGTTCGAGATGCTGGAGGAGAATTCCATCAAGCTTTTGGTAAAAGAGCTCTAGTTCCTTCTTGCTTTCAAAGAACGTTTGCTGCTGGATTTGCTGTCGCTACTCAGAGCACAAGGTTTAAACCTTAGAGCTCCAGGGAAGGGAAAAGGCTGCTGAGCTTGTATGAAAGGGAGCATAAGTGGCTGTGCAAGTGATTTGTATTAATGCTGCTGCAGATGGAGGGGGAGTGGAGAGAGGAGATGGGACAGCAAAGGGTTGCAGGGGGCTATAAAAGAGCCAAGAGGCTTGAAACCAGAGGGAAATGCCATGTGTGCTCTCTCCAGAGCAGTTGGGAAGCAGGCTTATGACCAGTGTGCTGGTAGATCTGCAGTGCTCCTATCCCGCTGGGTGCCCATGCACGGCGCCTGCTGATGCCCCAGTGCTGGGAAGGGTGAAGTGCCCGTGCCCAGCCTGTTCTCCTCCTGCCACTCAGCTGCAGCTTCTCACCGCTCTGTCCTAACTTTTCAGAAGTAGAGAGAGGGGAAAACCAGTGCTCACTTTGCTATGTATTGGTGAAATCTTTCCTGGAGCTGGCAGGGGAGCCAAGGCTTCATTTGGGGCTTCGTATGCAGGCACACAACCCCATTGGTACGTGCCCTCTCTTTCGGCAGCACCAGATGCTTCAGGGAAAGGTGTTAAAATCTGCCCTAGGCAGCGATACCGTGACTGGTCCTGAGGGCTTTCCCTAAGTCTGGTTAGCACGAAGCATGAGGCTTGTGCAGTGCTCCCAGAAGCTGAATTTGGTCACCCCGTACGGGAACAGTTGCACTGACTTTGCAGACAACCGATGATCCTCTGGCAGTTTTGCCCGGGGGCTGCATGACGTGGCTGGGTTGGACGCAGTTGCCACACTGGGTTCCCCTCCGCTTGTGTCCACATCTCCTGCTTCCTCCTCTTGCAGGCACCGACCTGCGTGTCCAGGTGCCTGCGCTGGATTTCTGATTGCTCTCGGAGCAGGGACAACTGAGCATGTGAGACCATAGTGTCCCCATGGACTGATGGACACTCCCGCAGGGAAAACCTGGTCCTACCACACCTTAGCAGGACAGGTCACCAGGACCCTGTTTGGTAGCCCTTGTGCATGGTGCTGTGCAGGTTGGTGCCTGCAGCCCACTTTGCATGGCCATTGGAGCTCCTGCCTGCGCCGGAGCTGCCAGGCAGGAGGGATCATGGAGGCTGAGAGAAACCTGGACGCACGATTTGCGCCACATACGTCCCTGCAGGCAAAGAAGCTGCTGTCTTACACCCAATGCATTAAAAACCTAGTGAGAAGCTGTCTGCAAGGCAGTGCAATGGACTGGTCAGGAGGGAAAGCAGGGAGGGAACCCAGTTATTCCCACTGGGAAAACGTCTCTGAGAAGCTTCTCTGTGGCGCAGGGCAAAGCAGCTGTGGGTGGGAAGTGCGGGGCTGGCAGCGCTCTGGGGCGGCCGCCTCCGTCGGCATTTTGGGCTTCAGCTCACCTGCACTGGTGTGCTGGTCTCCATAGACTGCCAGGCTGGCTCTGTGGTTTAAAATCTTTTGATAGGTCAAGGGGTGGTGGTGGTGGGGGATTAAAAACTCGCATTAGTTGTCCCCCGCTCCCTGTGGCACAGGATTAGCCAAAGCAGCCACGGGGAAAGCTTTCAACTGCACGAATGGGCATGTCTGGTGTTTGCGAAGTCCCTCCTGCAGCCAAAGGGCCATGTGCCCTACTGGTGTAAATCCCTAATTCCCTGTTGCAATGGTGGTCCTCTCTGGATTATTACCAGCTGTGGACTGGAGCCGTACTCCTTTTTCTTTGTGTTTCTTTTTTTTCTAGATACAACTCAAATCTTGGTTTTATGGATTTACTTTCATTTTGCATCATCAAAATTGCTGGGTTCCTTCTCTCCCCTGTCCCAACGTAACAGGTTTTGGGGGTTTAGAGCACAAACCCAGATTACAGCTGAACTCCGCAGGTGGGAGTTTGCACCTTGGTTCCACTCTTAACCCCGGCCTCTGGACGCCAATGTCACTGCGATCGGGGTGATGGCGTTGTCGCATCTGGGACGCTCAGCCAGGCGGGGGTGGCTCCGTGCTCTCCAGCTGTTTGCGGCGTGCTGGTGTGTTTGTGCATATAATGCAACAGGGGTTTCAAAGAATTGTATCATACAAAACCCAGACAGGATAGGCTAATCATTAGCGAGATTAATACTAACAAATCAAAATGTTTGGTTGGAATATGCTTTAAAGCAGAAGATACAGCCATTACCAGGTAGCTGGCATTAACTTTCTCCTAGCCACCCATGTCCATGCTCAGTTTGAGTTGCGGTCTTTGTGACCATGAGCTTGGGAAGGGCTGCTAAAACCCCCACCGAGGGCGACTGTGCAGGTGTGTGAGTGCATGAGAAACCTGGGAAGTGTTCAGGCATCAATAAACCCCAACTATATATACCTGTACCATAACGACAGGTAAAAAAACTCATTATGTCTTATAATATGCTTCCATAATTTGGATTTTGTTGTGTTTCTTCCTACCACCAAAGTGCATTAGAGCCTGGCGCTGCAGCAAAGGGGCTTTGCTGGTTGGTGCTGAGTGAGACACGGATGTGCTGCAATGTGGGTTCAGTGTGAAAATCCATGCAAATGGAAAAATTACAAGGTCCTTTGCAACATAATGACCTTTTCTCTTGCTTTCTGACTCAGGACAGCTAAATGTTTTTGTCGTCTTAGTATCATCTTGAGAATGAATAACTATCTGTTTTGATTCGGTACATTGCCGTGCTCTTAATCCTCACTGCATTAGGCCTCCACTGAGTGATAAAGAAATCTGAATGCTGTGTATAAAGCTCTGGGGAGATCAGACCCCCTTGGACCCCACAGTCACTCTCCCTTGCTTGTATGAACAAGTCTTAAAGAAAGTGGCTCATGGTGCTTTTGCAGGGCTGTGGGAGGTTGGATTGGAGTAGCTATGGTAGGAGACCTCTGGGCTGGCTTTCCTAGTCTACCATGTGTGGATGCTTCCCTGGTTCCCCCCATACTGGAAGCACTGTGGGATTGGCCTGGGTTGGGAACATCACCTTCCCCTCCAGCGCTATTTTACACCAAAATTTTGAAATGGCGCATTCAGGTTTCCAGCAGAAAGCGCCCTCAGACCAGGTGAGCTCTTCTAAATATTCATTACAAAACCTCCTCTGGGTGCCTATGGTCCTTTTGTCACTCTGTCAGTCCTCGGGAGCAATATCTTCAGATTTATAACGAACTGAGAGAGATCAGGACCTGACCCCTGAGTTATGCAAGCCCAAGCCAGCAGCCGCTCTTGCTGGGTATGAAATACCAGAGTTCAGTTCCCAAACTCTGCTGACTCAGCCGCAAGGTTGAGCTCAGAGAAACCGCTACGCTCCTAACGCAGCTTGCCAGGGACCAGCGCAGCCCAATCCATTAGCTATTAACTGTTGCTCCTAACGATGACCAGTGTCAAGGACGTGCTATGGGATCAATGAAACATGAAGAGTTAGTCGCCACATTTGTGATTTTAGCCTAGGAAGTCCTCCTGTTTTGTAGAATGCTTACTGTTACTCAGATATTTGAGAAATAATAACATATAGAATGGCCTAATTTTTTTTTTGCTGCCCTCTCTCAAGTCCTTTTAAAGCCAGACCTGCTAAAGCCATGACTAAGCCGCCCAGATGCAAACGGCGCAGCACAGGCAGTGCCGAGCAGCAGCATCAGGGGTTATAATGCGAGGAAGAGCACTGGCACGCGTGCTGGGGCGACTTATGGGTGTGCTGAAGACTTGTGTGCCTGGAAGAAGGGCACGGTGATGGCCTTGTTGCTGCACAGGACCGGTGCCGTCTGTGCCGTTACAGTGCCCACCAAGATCACTGCGTAGTTGGCCTTACCGTGAGTTTTCTTTGCTGTGGGGAAAAGCCACCAACCCACTCTATTTTCATGGCGTTATGAATGAGCAATCAACTTTATGATAAAAGATCAAGCTGACCTAAATGCATACAGAAAAGAAATATTTCAGGTTCCAAGCCAATGCCTCCTTTACACTATGGAAAGAATAAACAGGAGGTGCTAATTTTGTGATGCAGCGAGCAGAAACAGCTAGGCAGATCTTACTAAAGATTATCAGGGTTTACTGAGAAATCAGCAGTTTTTAGGAATTTCTGCAGTACTTGTGACCCTCCCAGCTTAGAATGGTTGTACCTGCCAGTTAACCACTGTCCTGCGTGAGCAATATATTCTGGAAAACAAATGAAAAAGAATAACCAGAGAGCCCTCGTGGCAGTGGCTGAAATTCCTGCTGAGATTGTGCTGCTGACCTGATTTTATGTTCCTTTAAGCTGTTGGATACCCCATACACTGACTTGTGACCTCGTTTATGTTCCTTTAAGCTGTTGGATACCCCACGCACCAACCTGTTGCTTTTCAGATAAGAGTGTCATGGTTCATTTGTTTCTTTCTTTTTTCTTGTCTCTTGGGCTAGAAAGTGAAACCAGCTTCAACACTATTAACGTGTTATTCTAGCTTAATACTACTCCTATTGCAGGAACTTGCTATAATCCAAAGCACTTGCTGTGCTGCCGCAGTCTGCACCGTGACGGTTGCTGGATGGATGGACGGCGCCGGCGCACGTATCATTAGCAGCAGCACACTTGCTATGAGGAGGTGGCATTTCTCTTTACTTCAAGTGAAATATATTGAAGGTCCTAGAAGGATGTTCCTTTTGCAGAGTAAGAATTCAGGTGTGCAGAAACCCACCCCTTTGCTGTTGGTATAAATGCAAGGGAGTCTGCCAGCTGTGTCTTGTTTCGGCTTTAGGACACCATGTACATCCCAGTCACTTATGCTTCAGTACCTATTTATCCTCCTTTCAACTGTACAAACTCGATCGCTCTTCAGAGCTCATTTAGGACAAGCATAACAATTCCCTCCTTACATTTCAAAAGCCGCATCCCTATGATTATGTCCATATCGTGACTCCAAGGACTGTAATGACCACAGACTGATTCGCGACAGTTCAGATTACTGCAGTAGTATTTACTAACATTTGTTATTATCTAAGTTAAAGCTTAATGCAAATGTTGTAATGAGAATTAACCTTTTTTCCAGAAAGGAAAAGTCTACTGCAGTGAAAAACCCATAAACATCACAAGCCTGATCCTATGCTTCTGACCTGCTTTCAAAAGCAATGAGCCTCCCCCCCAGCACGACCTGCACCCCTGCTCACTGCTGCTTCAGAACCTCTGCTTCCCTCCGCACACGTGTGAGGAAGAGCCCGTAAAAGCGTCTCAAGGCTTGTGGTCTTCTCCTTCCCCACCTCAAAGCGGTAGTACAAAGGATTTCATGTTTCAGAAAGACAAGGAAGAAGCACTACTTACACTCCCAGTTACTTCTGCAGACTATTTTGCACTTCTTGCTTTGTCTTTTAGACTGGCGGCTCCCAGCTCTGCTGGTGTCTCGGTGGCTGACCCCCAGGACCTCCTGCGAGTGTCCTGCCTCCCTGCTGCAGCCGGACACTGGGCTCCGGCAGTGCCGGGCTGTTTTAAATACTGCTGGTACCTCTTAGCCCTGCATTTCCACCTGTTGTGCCTTAAAGGAATAGCATCCAAAAACCCGGGCAGGTGAGCAGCACCCCACGTGAGAGCGGGGAAGCCAATGCCCATCCCAGCTCTGCTGTCACTTTGAGGATGGACGCTATTATTTACCTCCAGATTACACATTGCCGTTGCACAACAGCCACCCCAAGGACGTGGGTCCGGGCACCTCTGCCTCCTTTAGGAAGGAGCCCAGTGGTTGCTTGGGGTCAGGTCCGTGGGAGGTCGCCTGCTCTGCTGGGAGCAGGGTACCTGTGAGGCAGCTTTCTGCTCGGACAGGACCCGGATAGCTCGGGCAGCTGTGATTTCTTGGTTTGAAGATTCCTATACCTGGCACAGAGACACCGGGGAGCCTTACAGGGTCCGAGTCCGAGCACGTGAGGGTCCTTTCCCCACTCCAGCCAGCCCCTCCTCCCCATTGGCATTGCAGCATCACCCTTGAGTCATGACCATCGGTGCAGGCAGGAGAACCCCTTGCTGCAAGGACTGCCCTGGCTTTGGATCTTCCAGCACCCCCAACAAGTGGTGGAATAGCTTTGTAGGGCAAAGCTGGACAAAACCAGAGTTGGGGG
>JAKFQP010000940.1:53239-64170 GCA_023375905.1 Nycticorax nycticorax
CCCCCCCCCAACTTCACCTTTCCCTTGGGGTGCTCTGCAAGGGGCAGTCAGGGTTGCACACAAATCGCTCGATTACAGGTGCATTATTTTATTCTCTCTTCTACAAACCAGCTAGCGAGCGGCATTTGGGCGGCCTGCGGGGATGCGGCTCTCGACAGAGGACGCGCGGCTTCTGAGCAGGGCAGCGAGCAACAAGCGGCGCCGGGCGCTTTGCAGTTTATAGCCGTGCCTTGACTTGCCATAGGGAAACCTCCGAGCTCAGGTACACGGGGGCTGGGGTGGAAGGGGCTTCTGCCTCGAGTCCTCATCAGTCATCTTGAAAAGTATTTTTTTCCCTGTAGGGTTGCTGTAAAAAACCCAAACAACAGAAGAAAAGCTGTGATCTGGCATTGCCTCTCTACAATGCTTTTACAAGTGATTTCGTGGGTGTTTCTGGTGGTTTTTTTTATGCCAAACTTGACATTTTAAATGATATTTCGGGGATCCTGAGGACAGAAAGCTAGAAAAGCTGGGGTCGGAGGAGACTTCTGAAGTCAACCTCCTGCTCAGCCTAAGAGGGGAGTTATCCTGGGCTTTACCCCAAAATGGACATCGAGAAACAAAACTCACTATTACAACTTTTGGGTTGCATGCTCATTTTTGGAAGTTTTTCACAGAATGTTGATTGTTTCTTTTTAGGAGGGATGGATTTTTTTCTTTCCATTCTTTACATTTAGGACTGCAGAGCCCTTCATACAGCTTCTTTTTTTTTTTTTCTTTTGTAAAGTAAAATCTCACACAGCAAGGAAACTTGTGCAGTTGTAGCAAGTTGTAGCCCTCTCCACAAAATATTCTGGATTTCAACATTAATGACCTTGGGCTTAAAGCTACTCTGAAGGCTTCTTTGGATGTCTGCAGAATATTCTCGACACAGCGTTGCAGATCTGCCTTCTGCTCCCGATCGAGCCAGTGGATATTTCAAATCAGAAAAGAAATACAAGCAACGTGCGGCAGCGTGCACGCGGGCGGTAGATCACTCCGGAGGGTCCAAATTGTTGTGATTGCTTAATTCCCTCGGCAACTATCTGACTTTAAAATATTATCACCTGCTTATACGATCCAAGAGTATTTGAGTGCTTTGGAATGAGAATATGGAATGCCATCACCAAATTTTTCGAACCTCTATTCCTCTAAGTTTGATCTTTTTTTTTCTTAATGAAGATGAGTACATTTCACCAATTGGGATTTCCACAAATTACTTAAAAAATATTTGCTGAGATGTTTTCTACAGGAGCTTATCTTTAAAGTACTAATACTCCAAGACAGGCCCACTATTTTTATATTTTGCCAGAAGACATAGACTCTTACGCATAAGTCGGTCATCCTGAATCTTCCAAGGATAGCATAGATTAGCCTGCACAAGTAGGACAAAAAAGAAGGATACGGTTGCAACACAGTGAACAAGGATTACGTCTGTGTAATATTGCAAGAGGTCATAAGCAATGAGTCTTATTGAAACAAGCAAGCAGGAAGAGCGATAACATGTTTACCATCCGTAAGCAAAAATTATAATCAATCCTATAATAAATTTATAAGCCTCACGTAGGATTTAATCCAAGTATTTTGAAATCTATGGCTCAACGTCTCTTGGTAAGGAATCAAGGCATCAGAACATAAACCCTGGACTGCAGGATCGTAATTCCTGGACTGCAAACCTGGGGTCTATCCCATGGAAGTATTTTTACATACTAAGCTGCAAGCTCTTTGCTTAAAATTTGCTTTTATTCTCTTCTACCAAGGGAGATGACGCTTGCAGTGCCCGTTGCAGAAACACCCACCTTTGTTTGCCAGAGTCCGTCCTGCACTTGGACACTTTTTCTGGACTCGGGGTTTCCTCCATCGTTTGCTCTTTTACGGGGTTCAGATCAGACCGAATTGGCGCCGCTTCCAGGCTTCCCACGGCGCTTCTTTCTTCTCCTTAAAAACAAAAAATATCCATGCAGTGGAGGGAACGCCTCTTCTAGTGCCTGTTTAAATATACCAGCGTGTCATTGCAGACACCGGCTGGGCCCCTTGTGTCCCAGTTTCACTCTCGTGAAAAATGTATTTCCACTGACTGCTGAAGGGTTTTGTCCCTAAACTTATCTCTGGGGATGCAGTATGTTATAGAATAAGACATATGCAAGTGTTTTTGAAAATCAGTCATTAGTAAGGATTTTGGGGGCAAATCTATGCCAGCTTGGCACCAAGCGGGCTGGATTCGGCCCTGAGAGCCGCCTGGCCAGTAGCCGCTCATGTCGCACAGGTCCCTGCTCTTTATACTTCAGGATTTCCAAGCTCTCACAGAGCCAGCAATCTACACACAAAAACTCAACCTGACATTCCTGGAAACGTTCAAGACCAGGTTGGACAGGGCTGTGAGCAACCTGATCTGGTTAAAGGTGTCCCTGCTCCCTGCAGGGGAGTTGGACTGGGTGACCTCTAGGGTCCCTTCCAACCCAAAACATTCTATGATTCAGCAAGATCTCAGAATTTCCATTTCCTTCATTTGCTTTTTGTTTCAGCTTCTCTAGGACATTGCTTGCTTGCAAGTAGAGTTGCACTTTCAGGCTGCACTGGCTGCAAAATGGATGCGTGTCTCCAGAGATGGAAATCTTCAGTGGGTCAGGTTCCAGCTCTGGGAGATCACAAGCAAAGCCATTGCAAAACAACAACCTCAACCGGTAAGGTGTTGCCTGGCCAACTTACCCGTCTCCTTGTGAAGCCTTATTTTGGTCAGGGCAAGAATAGCGATAGGGATGAAAATCAGTAAAATGAGAGCTGGTAACACAACTGGGAGCAGACGTGATTCACGTGATGAGCTGGAAAGATGAACCATCAGAATTAAATTGGATTTTGATTCAGCTATGGGATGGCTGAAGTACTTTAATGAAGGCTACTGGTTTTAAAACAAAGAGTATAAAGGAGTTATGAACTCTGACTGAATCAAAGAGAACAGTCAACAAAGTCAAGTAGAGATTAAATCATTTGATCTGGAGCTTGGCTTATGAGGAAGTAATTTCTACAGCTGCCCCTGCTCTACCATGTGGGGTTTATGCTGCCAGCTGAATTAGTCCCTCCAAAAGGAAACCGAGCTATTTCCATCACACAAATGCACAAGCGAGGTTCAGACCCTTTCTTTGTGAGTTGTTGTAGACCCTTGGGCTGTTGAAGGGTGTCTACGTGCTGCCTCCTTGCAAAAAAATGCTACCAGAGCTCCCCAGGCAGACAGAGCTTTGCTGGGAACAGTGCAAAATCTGACCCTTTATACAAGAACATATTTTGTGATTGGTAACATGCTCTCATTCCCTCTTTCTGGCTGGTTGGTGGGGAGATTCAGCTTGAGGGAGGCTGGGGATGGGGAGGATGGTGCTTCTCGTGCTGGGGGTCACCAGGGCAGATGCAAGCTCTAGGTGCATGGAGGGACAGCTCAGGATATTGAACGGGGTTGGTGGCCTTTGTGGTTTGTCTTCAGTTACGACTGACACTGCAATATCTGATGCATCCACACCAGGTATGCGAATCGCTGGATGGTGGCCGTAGCTGGGATGAAAGGTGTGGGAGCTGCTCACAGCCACCCTGTGCAACAGGAATCGCAGAGGTAAATTCACCAGGAAAACCGCTTGCGCTGGGATGAGCCGCAGGGCTTGCTGGGGAGAAGTACCAGGGAATAATTACTGGCCAAATTAGCTCACAGCCTTTTGATTAACCTTGTCCAAAGATGGTGCCTTATGCAACACAGAGCACCCAAACGCTACCCTGGTTGCTGGCTGCCTGTAAGGGCTGGGGTAACGTGGGCAGTGGTGTATGTAGCAGTTACTTCTTCACCAGTGTTATTGCTCAAGCCTGGTGTTTCCTAACGTCCTGCCTCCACGCTGAGCAAAGGAAAACAGAGAGGAGCACATCTATTGACTCTGGCATCTGACCTACAGGAGCAACCAACACCAGAAGATTGAGAGACAAGTTCAAAGATACATGCCACAGATGGACACAAGATAACCCCACCTTCTGCTTTTCTAATTACTAATGTCTCCTATCAGTGTTTTCAACTTGCAACCCGTGCACAACCGAGGCAGGGCCCCAGGAAATGGAGCAGACAAGTTGTAAACCACCAACTTGGTGCCAACGAGAAATGTGGCCGTGAACTTACCTCTTGTGATAGATTTCCCCTGGGGAGGTTACAAAGGTGCTGGTGGGGGCAGCGGGCAGCAGAGTGCTGGTGCTGATGGTGCTGGCGCTCTCAGTGACGGTGCTGATGGTGCTGGTGCTCTCGGTGCTGGCGCTCTCAGTGACGGTGCTGATGGTGCTGGCGCTCTCAATGACGGCGCTGATGGTGCTGGCGCTCTCGGTGATGGTGCTGGCGCTCTCGGTGACGGTGCTGATGGTGCTGGCGCTCTCGGTGACGGTGCTGGCGCTCTCGGTGATGGTGCTGATGATCCTGGCGCTCTCGGTGACGGTGCTGATGGTGCTGGTGCTCTCAGTGATAGTGCTGATGCTCACAGTGCTGGTGCTCTCAGTGATGGTTCTGAAAGCGCTGGTGCTCTCGGTGACGGTGCTCTCGGTGACGGTGCTCTCGGTGACGGTGCTCTCGGTGCTGGTGTCCAACACGTGCGTCAGGCCCGTGGTGCTCCTCTGCGTGGGTGTGCTGTAGGCGGCTGGACTTGGTGATAAAGTGGGTTTCGCAAGAGTGGGTGTTTCTGGGTCTTGTGAAGTGAAGGTTTCTACAGAAAAAAATTATTTTGAGGCTTGAACAGCCATCTTTTTTTGCAGACAACGTTAGATGTACCAAAGATTTACGCATTTCGTCTTGCATTGTGGCATAAAAAAATATGCAGCACGGTATGACCAAACACAAACATTTCTGTTTTCCTTTGAGTCCTATAGAAAGCAGCTTGGGAGTACTAATGAAAACCCATTAGTCCTTGGCAAACACTCATACTTTAACCCCACTATTCCTGTCTTTGCCAGCTGAACAGCTACACAGATCTGTGTATTTACACGCCACAGTTTCTAAAACTGCAAGATAACCTTCAGCTTATCTTCAGAGCAAAGCACAGGTCTCTGCGCTGCTCTTGCTAGGACCAGGATGTCATATGCTAGGGCTTTGCATCACAAATAATCAATAATATAATTCAAACAACCTAATTTTCCTCTGAAAGCTCAGCTTACATCCCTGCCTCTGAAAACCTTTACCATCACCTCAGTTACTTGCCAATAACTGTCAGGCAAAAGGTGTAGCTGATGTTTCTCATAACGTTGTTATACTTCTGCATAGGATGAAGGAGAATCTGTCCCCCTCGTGCCCATGGAGGGGTAGGGGGAAGAGTAATTTAAAAACCCCAAAGGGATTTACTGTGTTCCAAGCCATCCCACCACCTACCCTTCTGGACGCGCAGCTTCACGGGGGACGTGTGTTCTGCGTGCCCCTTTTTAGCCCCGCACCAGTACCATCCTGCATCCTCCTCTCTCAGGTGGCTCATCACCACCGTGTAAGTCCCATTTTCCTGGTCGCTGCTTGCTATCTGTATTCGCCCTTTGTAGGACTCGTGCACAAACCCGCCCACGTCCACGAGCGGCGAGCAGCTAGCTTCCTTCCACCTGCACAAATACTTCTTCTCATAGTTCCCCTTGGGATCATAGTGGCACTTCAAGGACAGCGAGCCTCCGACTGTGCCGCTCAGGAATTTTGGTCTCTTGGGAAGGGTGGAGGCTGCAGGTTGGAGAAGACTGCATTAGCATTTCGTGCTACTCATCCAGGGCTGCAAGAAACCCATGCAGCACGTGCAGCCCCCGGCGCCCCGTCCTACCTGTGGTCACCTGCAGATCCACCACCCGCGGGCTGGCCTGATCGCTGCGCCTTCCCATCCTGCACTGGTACAGCCCCGAGTCTTCCTTTTTTAAGTCATTTATCAAGATTTTGAAAGCTCCAGAGCTCTCCTGAGTGGTGATAAAGATTCGTCCCTCGTAACTCTTTCCCACGTAGCCATTGGTGTCGGCGATGAGAGCGCAGCTGGTTCTCCCTAGTTTGCACCAGAACCTCTTCTCACCACCTCGGGTGTCCCCGGGTGGGCACAGGACAGTGACAGAGCCGTGGAGTTCCCCGCGGATGAGCTCGGTCGGTCCCACCGCGCCAGCCTCTGCAGGGAGAGAGCAGGGCAGGCACTGTCCCGCATGCAGTCCCCCGCCAGGCAGGAGGGAGCTTCCTTTTGTAGTTATGAACAGCTGATTTGGCCACATTTGGGTACTTTTATACCCCATCATTGTGAATATCTGGTCAATAGCATGGGGTAGGAAAAGTTGATATGCCTGCTGTGCGGGGATGCTCCAGCATTCGGCCCCAAATTGCTCCCTGCGAGCCGGGCTGCCGGCGGAGCGGAGCCTCCCCTCTCCCCTGCCAGCATCCTACCTGCCAAAACCCGCAGGTCCAGGTTGACGTACAGGTCTCTGTTGGTGGTGCCGATGCCACATCGGTAGGTCCCTGTGTCGCTGCTCTTCAGCTCTGTCATCGTCACGGTGAAGGTGCCGTTCTGGGGGATGTCCCTGAGAGACACTCGCCCCGCGTGGTCTTTCGAGGTGTAGCCGGTTGTAGAAATGATGGTGTAGCAAACCCCGCTTCTCGCTATTTTGCACCAGTATTTTCGGTCGTGTTTGTTGGCTGGTGTGATGGAGTAGAAGCACTGATGGGTGACTGATCCTCCAAGCTCACCCGCCAGAAACCTGGGTCCGTACAAGGTACTTGAGACTGGCTCTTTGTGGGAAAGAAACAGCAGCGCTTGGTTAGAGACAGCCAGGTCCCTGCCTGGCAAAACCCGGCAGCGCTCCTTCGAGTCAAGGGTGCCAGTGGGGCACCCGGCTCAGAAAGTTCAGTCTTTATTTTGGATGTGGTGTGTTGCCTTCCCTGAGTGCCACGTTATCCAGCTGAGGACAACTGCCGGCGCAGAGCCACTGCCCCTTTGCCACTGCACAAACGGGGAAACCCTCGATGCCCCTTACAGGATGCCCCAAACCCCCATCAGCCCCGACAGTCCTGCCTGGAGTTCAACGCCAAGGGCAGCAGTTAACAGCAAACAGCTAAGAATAACCTTTGGCATTTGCAAAGTCTGCCTGATCTGGCAACTTTCTTCTCCCGGCAGCAGCGTGGCACAGGCGCGAGAGGCCGTCTGCAGCCCCGGGCAAGGGAGGGCTGGGGTTCTCCTTCCCAGCTCTTGCCATGCCCTCGCTGGCTCTGCATAGTGGGCAGGGAGATTGGACCAGTTTCCATGTTGCAGGTGGAAACGTCTGGTGTCTGAGTGAGGGATGTGTCTGGTCCCAGGTCCCTGGTCCCAGCTTTGCCTGGTCTTATCACTGTAAGTGGCTTGGGGAGCTGGTTTCTTGGTGACTCACCTTGCAGCAAAGCTGCTAAGAGAAAGAGAACCACCATGTCCGGCCTTCGCGAATGTTCGCTCAGCAGACGCCAAGAATCTCGCTTTGGATACGGGATTTTGCTGATGTCTGTGTTATCGGACAGAAGAGAGAGATTGGGGCTGGGATCTGCCAAGGTAAACCGCCCGGGCTGCTCTGATGGCCGCTCGGAGCAGAGTGCCTGCGTCCCTGGCTGCTCCCAGCCCGTGCCATGGCCTAGCCCAAAGATAAGGGAATTTTAAAAAGACAAAAAAGTGCTCATCGTGCTCTGCAGTTCTCACACTCCTGCATTAAAGCCTCTGCTGTGTGAGCCCCCAAGGCGTTGCTGGTAATGCCAGGTCACGGGCAGCTGAAAGCCGGGGCTCTGTCGGGCTGGCGAGGGTCCCGTCGCGGTGCTGCAGGAGCACCTGCATGGCCAGAGCCCTTCGAGGATCCCTTTGGTGGCTGCCAAACCCGGCACTGGGGGAGCCAGCAGCAGCCGTGAGACGTGGCACCGGTCCTGCCCTGCCACCCGGCCAGCCACCCGCAGAGGGACCTGCGGCAGCAAGGCTTGGCTTGGCTTTGCTTTGCTTTGCTTTTCTTTTTAATTCAGCTCAAGCAAGAAAAGGAAATGCTGCAGGTCTCAGGAATGCCAACATCCTCAAACATCTCCTGCCACGCCCTAATTATCTTTCTCCCTTTTTTATTTTTCTTCCCTGCAGTTTATCTTTGGACAGATTGTTGTTATCCATTCTGCAATCTGAACAGAAACAGTGTTTGGGTGCCTCTGTTTCAGACAGGAATTACTTCCTCGTTTGAGTTAAAAATTGACTGTTGATTACTGCAGTGTTTTATCCTAAAGAGGCTCTAGTAAAATTATTTGTTTGAGATTTGCCTAACGCCCACTGCAATTAAAACCTCGGTAGGCGCAAATCACGTGGGGCTTTTCATGCTTGTTGGTGCATTGGAATCACTTCAAAGCATTCAGGAAATGCGAACAAGGAAACGACAGAAGCTCAATGCGACGGTGAGCTGCATTCCCACCCGTCACGGGGCTGGCGGCAGCATCCGGGGCTGGATGCCCACAGGAGCCCGCCGCTTGCCCTTGCTGCCGCAGAGGAGCGGGAGGTGGGCTCAGGCCGTGCCCCACTCACTTGCCGTGCCTTGTAGAGGGGACAATGTGTGTCGCCCCGAGCTGCAAACTCCCCACGTGCAAACTCAGCCCCCATCCAGCTCTCCCCTCCGCTGTTGCTCCGCGATAGGAAGCGCGGGACGGGACTGCAGAAATGCTCTCTTCCCTTTTCAGCGGGGGCTGCGGTGGTGCAGCTGGCACAGCATCCTCTCCGGGCAGGTTCCCCTCCATTTTTCCCCCCCCGTGTACGGGGCAGTGCCATGGAGCTGTGCGTGTATCTGTGCACGGCTGGCTGACCGCCTCTGCCTGCGCAAAAGAGCTTTGTGTGTCCTCAGCAAATGGGAAGAAAAACGGCCGAGCCACCGCAGCTCAGCGTGGCTCGACACCGTGCGGTGGCTTCCACAGAGCCTCGGTAGTTTCCTCATTGCAGCTGGACAGAGACTGGACAAAACTGTGCAAAATCTCTGTGTTGGGGGGTGGCCCGTTAAAAAATGGCGAGTTTTATTCAGTGCCATAATGCCCACCAATCTGGATGACCTGAAGCAAAGAGGAGTGAACAAAAAAGCCCTGGAAGTCCGTATTTACATCCAGAAATCAGGGAGAATATCACCCCTATGCTCATTTCATCTTTTCTGGGGTACACCACTACAGTTGAGCCTGTGCATTCCCTCTTTTCCTCATTTTTGGGCCTAGGGGCTTTGGGAGAAGCCCTGGCATGCTGAAATTTTGTCAGCTGGAGGCCAAAATTTCATCAAGTGCTGGCCCAGCCGATGTGACCCTGGTGTGCAGGTTAGCATCAAATGAGGCTCTTTTCCTAAGTAGATTTATTCTGGACTGGCATTAACGTGCTAAATTCTCCCCAGCATCAGTCCGTTAACAACAGCGATGGGAAGTGGCTGCAAGCTCCTTGCCTCGTTAGGAGCTGGGTGCCTCCTTGCCTCATTAGGAGGTCGGTGCCACGCGTACACAACCACCCAGCTGCAATCTTTTAAGATCACTTACAAACACTTTGCAACCCCCTTATTCACTCCTCCTTTTCCCACCCTGCAGCAACCGGCAGGGTGTTAGCAAAGAGCCTCAGAGAGCATGAACTGTGCCCACCACGACCACCACAAAGGGCTTTCAAGCTGCTAATAAGGAGATCTCGCTTTTTCCAGGAGAAAAATGTCTAATTACATTGGGTAAGTTCAGCCCTAGCCATGCTCCTCCAGCTGGCAGCACTAAATCTGCCTCTCCCAGGTCGTTCACAGCACCCGCTGGCGTTGAAGGACGCGATTTGCAGGTACGAGGTGGTGGCTGATGCGCAGGGAGCTCTGGGAGCCGGTATCTGAGCCAAGGTGCAAACAGTTGATGGATTAGATAGAAGCTAAAATAAAGCACGTTCAGTTAGGTCTTTCTTCCTATGTATCCACTCTTGCAGGGTTGTTGGGTTATTGAGCTGCTTTATCTGGGCTCTCAGGGGGTCTACGTGAAAATTCCCGTATAGAGCGAGCACTGATGTAAGGGAGGGAGCTTGGTTTCCTCCCTGCGGGACAGAGCTGTCAGCTAAACTTTAATCTCACTTAACCTCAAGCTTTAGGTGAGGAGGTGCTTTGGGTTTTTTAACCAGCATTAAATAAAATAGGCATTAAAAAAGTCAGAAGGTGAAAAGAAAGAGCTAGAATTATAAACCTGAGAAATGCAGGCTTTACTAAGAAGCAAACCATGGTTGAGGGTTTTTTTTTCCCCTGTCTTCGTTTCAGTTTTGTGTTGTGGAAATGTTTATATGATCAGTTTTCTGCATCTGTCGGTTTAAACCGCTATCCTGACACCATCAAAGCGAGCTCACTGCCGCTACCGAACTGGGCAGAGTCTCTTGGTGTGGATCTGCGTAAGAACTTACCTTGCCCACAATCACTTTTGTGGGTGTTCTCGGCAAAAATTCAGCAATCTAATTTATAGCTTTAAAAAGGCAAAAAAAACCCCCCATGCTAGCTTAAAAAAAAATCAGTATAAATGAGTTATAATACATTTATTGCTACAGAAATAATGACTTTATATTTCTGACCTGTTACATATTGTAGGTGCAATACATCCAAGTGGCTCCCACAATTGCTGTGCAATAGCATTGTCCAAGCCGTGGCATTTTAAGGGCAAACTGAGGACACCTACCTGGGCCTGTGATGCTTCTGTTGCTGGAAATTTTCTCCTGCTCTGTCTCCAGTTTGGGTTTAGCCTAACGAAGTGGTTTTTTGCAGCTTGCAGTTCAGTTGATCTTCGCTCAACTCTTGATGTTTAATTCTTTTTTTTTAATATATCGATGTCCAGAGTTTAAAAATGGAGGCACGAAAAACTTTAAGTCCAGGTGTGTCTTGCTGAGCAAACTGGAGGTGGTCAAAATACTTACAGGAATAGCAGAGAC
>JAKFQP010000941.1:0-15079 GCA_023375905.1 Nycticorax nycticorax
GCCACATGGGGTCTTCTCTCTTCTTTATCTCTCTGGAGTGATTTCCCCTTTTCTTCTTCTTCCAGCTTGCACGGGCAGTGCTGCACAGGAGCCTTGGGGGTTTCTCTCTGTGTGAGGCCTTCCTTACCTTTCAGTATCAGCCTGCCTCACTTTTATCCAGCGTATACTGGTGCCTCAGGAGAGAAATCCCATCTTCAGCCCAGTGCAATTGCTAACGGACTCTTGCAGTGCACCATTTTTCTTCTTGTATTCTTTCACCATTTGCTCACAATATGGGAAAGAAGGGCAGCCTTATGGAAATGTAGGAATGTACCCAGCCTGGGTGAGCTCTGTGCCATAGCCTGGCATGAGTACCTGGAATTAAGTAATGCAGCTTGTCTGCATACCAAATTACAGTGACACTTGGGATCCACCTCTTGGCAGTAACACGGCTCATCTCAGGTAACTCCCTACCTTCCTTTTGCGAGTCAGAAGTAGGAAGAGCTCCTTACTCTTCTCCGATACTGCCTGAGCAGGAGGCAGACAGCCAGGCTGCCTTTTCTGTCATGACTTCGGAAAGAGACCGGCAACTGGGCAGCTTAACTGTCTTTAGTAAGGAGGATTTTGAAGAAGACTGGGTTAAAGTGGCCAGCGGAGGCTTTGGGCATGTGTACCAAGTCAAGCACAAGAGGTGGAGAACAGTTTATGCAGTGAAATGCTCGCCGTACCTGCTGCAGGACTCCAGCCTGGAGAGGTAACTATGTGGTCTCTTCTAGCTCAGCAGCTCAAACTGTCAATTAGAGCCATCTGTGGTGATTTGGTGCTAAAACTCTGAAGGAGATGTTCACATCGCTGCTTCTCTCTGGGAAGTCAAGTTTTTGGTACCCAAAGGGAGTGGGGAAAACACTAGCGATCTGGAGTTCTGCCTCTCTTTGGTTTTTGTGTGTGCATGTGCAAGTGAGAAAGGAGCACCCGATCAGAACAATTAGCATT
This sequence comes from Nycticorax nycticorax, assembly GCA_023375905.1. Classification (NCBI taxonomy): domain Eukaryota; kingdom Metazoa; phylum Chordata; class Aves; order Pelecaniformes; family Ardeidae; genus Nycticorax; species Nycticorax nycticorax. The sequence continues at coordinate 973 of JAKFQP010000941.1, forward strand.
GAAATCTGGAGGCTGAAGTAGGCATCTTGAACTAAACATGGGCATGGGGATAAAAGCAGCCTGATGACGACTTTGCAGCTTTCACTGGACATTGGGACTAATGGGTATCTATTAAAATAAATTAGTCATTAAAATCACCAGGTTTAAAGCTGCGGGACAGGGAATGCCCACCTGGTTTTGTTGGGCTCACAAAGCTCTCCGCTCCCTTGCTTGCATTACCCTCCGGACATGCTCTTTTCTCTTGATGGTGGACCTGCACCTTCAGTTTAGTTTTTGCTCTGTCTCTCACCTGCAGAGGCTCTTCTGCCAACTACTTGGGGTCTGGCGATAGAACAAAGCCAGGTAATCGCAGCCACTGCCGATACCACATACAATACAGGCAGTCCTGATGAAAAAACAACTGAGTCAATGAAGTTATTTATTCTAAAATTTTACTCTGTTCATATTGGAAGGATCCTGCCTGCTTAAAAATCACATGCTCGTATGATTTTTCTTGTCCTGTTGCTGACAACAGTTGAGATGGTTCAATGTGAGCAGTGACTGCCCTCTTTAGTTCGCACTGCTTCTGCTCCTCAGATGTTATGTTTGCATTTCATTCTCTTTTTGGGGAAAAAAAAAAAAGTCAGGTTAATCGGTTTTATCTCTGCATATATCTATTCTAGTACCTTTAATCGTATGGCTTTCATGGATTAGCTCAACTACTAGTGCGCACTCCAGAAGAATGGTTGAATGTGAACAGAAATGTTCATTTTTATTTAAAAAAAAAAAATAAAAAATTCTGCAATGACCAGGATTTGAAAAACTAAAATCTGAAAATCTGAGTTTGGGGAAAAATATCTAACAGTACGTGTGCCTTTAAAAGTTACTGTACTGGTCTCCTAGGGGCTGAAGTCATACTCTTTTGTCATTAAAACAACTTTGCACTCCAGTGCGATGTTATAAATGCTTTCCTACCCCTTACATGGGTTATACTTTTCAGTAAGCCCTGTGAGTTCTGGATTACCAGGCAAGCCCATGCTGTCCTGCACTATGGCTGTGCCAAAATCCCTTCCTTTTGGTGGGGGTTGTAAGAAGGGCAAGCACTGGTCCTGTAGTGCTGTGCACCTGGGGGGTGTTGTACAATGGCTGTTTCCGCATGCTCTAGAAGGTTTCCACGTTTGCTAGAGGCAGACCTTCAGCGTGCAGTTTGGCTAATGCAGAGCACATCGGAGCGCATGGCACGTGAATCTGTCACGAGCCTTCTCATGTGTATTATAAAATGGTTCTGGTTTATCTGTCAGCACTAAGAACAAGCCCCAAATGCAAAACTGAAAGCTTCCAGGCCAAGCATTCCTGTCTGTGGGCTTGTAAGAACAACGTGTCTCGTCAGTAGCTACGAACGAAGACAATGGCGCGGTGACTTCCATCTGCTCACATTCTTGATGCATAACCAATTGCCTCACACTGTTCATTCAAAATGATGGGGCAAATTGACAGCAAGTTCATTAACCTCAGATGGTTTTGCTTGTCAGGACAGAACAGAAGATGGATTTTGTGGGATGATGGGAGACATCCCTGGGGGCACAGGGATGCAAGAAGGGCAGGTGATCAGTGAATGCTGCTGAATCTGTGCATCACCTGAGGGAAGGAAAGAGAGGGGCTGGAAGATGGCTCTCGCCTCAACTTCTGCCAGCTGCAAAGGCTCACAGTTTGCAGGTCTGTTGAGGCTGAGGAGAGAAAAAAGAAATCACAGAGAACCCACAGAGAAAGAATATACAGCCACAGATGCAGTCACTGTATTTCCCAGAGGGCTGAAACACTTGGGTTCATATATGGGAATCGTTCTGGGGCTCTTGCTGTTCTCCCTTACAAGCCTCCTTTCTTGGGGCTCCCTCTGCTTGTCCAACATCCACCTTCTTGCTGTTACGTCTCACGTATCTGTGCTAATGATGCAAATGCCTCCTCCCAGGCTGCCCTCACTCCCTCTGTGATGCACCACAATGCTGCTCTGCCACAGGATCCAGCCTAACCTCCTGTGCAGGTCAGCTCTCACCACCCCCCGTGGTGCCTGCGAGGGAGGCGGACACGGGCTGTGCCCAGTGATTCCGTCCCAGGAAGGGAACCAGAAATCACAGAAGTCACTTCTTTATCCACGCCCATCATTTTCCCGGGAGGGGGAAGAACCAATCTGCAGCCCTCTATGCTGCCGGTTCCAACTCTCTTCCTGTGTTAAGCCTTTCTTCCACAGCGGGAGAGACAATACCTGAGATTCCTCAATACAGAGGTATGTTTTAGTGTGGTGAGCCTGCTAGAGGAAGTCTGGCAGAAGGATTTGCTTAGCTGAACTGTTTAGAGCTAATAGTGGCCTGGCATAATGATGTTGCAAGCTCAGATTCATTCCCAGGGTGTGCTTTTTAAACGCAGTTTTGGCACTTTATTGCTTGGCGGCTGTCAGCACACTCTGGGCACCCCAACTCGTTCAGCAGGTTGGGAAATATAAAGATTTAGTGAAACAGGTCTGCCAAAGCTGGCAACAATGGGCAGACATGTCTAGACTCCCTTTGGGACCAGATTCCCCATGCTCACAGACAGAAAGCTGCAGGCATAGGTACAGGTATGGCCAAGGCACGCCCTCCGGCCGTGCGAGCCTCCTTATACTCCAGCTCAGCAGTTAGTGTGTCATCGGACCCTGGCTGCCTGCAAGCAGTGTGCAGGCTGTCACCGAGGCTACCCCGTGGGCAGGTGGTGCACGAAAAAGGCATGGTTCATCATGCTGGGCTTCTGACATCACGCTTTCAGGGAAGCATCACTTGGGAATTTCACCACAGTGTGAAAACAAGCCCATGGACAAGGCTTTCTGTGGTCACTGAAGGTCTTCCAAGAGCTGGACTAAGATGGAAGTTTTGATCTCTTTCTCTAGGAGCCTAGGGGTTGAATTTGCCCAAGCAGTCCTGATGTGATCATGATGTGGTTGTGTTATTAATCACCAATTCAAGGGGCAAATTGGAATTAATCTTTTTGGGGTAGGCAGGGCACCTTGGAAAGCCTGGATAGCACTAAGCTACTATACAGTAACTTAGCCTGTGAATCAGCTGATGCCATTTCTTGGTTCCACTTATTTTTGTTTTTTTTTTTTTCTTTTTTTTCCAGGACCAGTATGAACTGTCTAATGGAAGAGGCAACCAAGATGGAGAAAATCAAATTCCAGCATATTGTCACTATCTATGGGGTCTGCAACAGCCCTTTGGGCATAGTGATGGAATATATGGCGAGAGGGTCCTTGGAGAAAATTCTTCCCACTCACAAAATGTCATGGCAGCTCAAATTCCGGGTTATCCATGAGATGGGCTTGGCTATGAATTTCCTGCATAGCATGACACCTCCTTTGCTGCACTTAGATCTAAAGCCAGGGAACATTCTCCTAGATGGAAATATGCATGTCAAGGTATGACCTTAATGCTGTGTTTGTAGGGACGGGTTATTTCTCAAATGAGAGAAAGGTTATTTTTGCCAAATGAGTCCAGAATCCTAGCGAGTTAGGTTCTTTAGGAGCACTCAGTGAAAGCCTGGCCAGTGTGGCTGGTAAATAAATGCTGTGATATTCTCTAGATCGTACAGGCAATCTGTGCCAGAACTGGGAACTAAAGGCTCCAACTTCGGAGGAAATGCTGATCTGCTGGACTCAGTGAAAAGCACTGACTACACTTTTACCAGGCTTTTATCAAGGTTCAGCTGCTAGGCAGCTCCTCGTATCCCTGCTCATGAAGGACAGAGGTATCTCCCAGGTAACATAAGGAGGGGTGTGACTGTGAGCATTACAGGGGAGGCTCTCATTTTTTCTGCTTGCAGATCTCAGACTTTGGGCTATCAAAATGGATGGAGCAGTCTAGCCGAATGCAATATATTGAAAGCTGTGCTCTGAGAGGCACTTTGAGCTATATCCCCCCTGAAATGTTTCTCCAGAACAGCAAGCCCCCAGGAATCAAATACGATGTGTACAGGTGAGGGCTGCCTTTCTGTTCAGAGGTCGCACAGGGTTGCCACCTCGCTCTTACACAGAGCAAGCGAGGCTGGCACAGTGCCTCGGTTTGTTTATATTCTGGCGCTCTGCCTTGCAGAATGTCCTTGGTGGGGAACACACTGGGAGGGACATGTGGTACTCCAACCTTGGTGGTGGGGAGTGAGGGGGAGCGGGATTATCTGTGGATAATCATTTGTCTCTTAGCAGATGCACCTCTGTGCAGCACTGACCCCATGTGAGCGGCAGACTGTATTGCCTTAGGTCCCATCACACCCTGTTAGGTTGCTGGAAGTTATTACAGAAAAGGAGTAAGATTAGAGCATGGAACAGACAGTGTCTGCTCTTTCAGAGCAGTCGCTGCTTAGATTTATTCTGGTTGTAAAACAACTGAAATGTTGCTTGTCTACTTTAGTGTTCAGCTTCATGTTGGTCAGTAACAGGTGGAGGAAAGCTTTCAACTTTACTTTTTTCCTTTTGGCCAAAGCGCTTTGCAGCCCACTTACACAAGCTACATTTATACGTTCTGGAAATTCATCTGCTCCTTAGTCACTACACTACACAATAGGCCAGGACAAGCAGCAAAGGAGGATTTGCATGGCCATGTGAACTTGCAGTAGTCAAGGGCTCTAAACCCCAGTGTGAATAAAGTGAAAAAAAGGCACTGAGAGCCTGACATTCAGAGGCAATGCTGGAAGTCACTCATTCACTACACCAACCTTCTCGCTGAGGCGTCAGAGATGTATGTGGTGATTCATAAGATCTTGTCCTTTTGGTGTAGGGGATGAAATCCTTCCATCCTGAAGAATTTCCTTCCTAATTTTCCCATTTCTCAAGGAGATGAAAGCAATAAGTGTATTTTATGTTCATGTACATATAGGAGTGATTGCTCATGATCTCTCATTGCCTGCAGCTTTGGAATTGTCATTTGGGAGGTACTTATGCAGAAGAAACCTTATGCCGGTAAATATGAACCCTTCTTACATGCTCTGCACTTAGTGTTTGTTACAACCATCTTCACAGAGAAAAAGCTCACTGCACGTTGCTCTTTTTCAGGAGCCAACATGATGGCCATTATAGTCAAGGTTGCAGCAGGAAAGAGGCCCTGCCTAGAACCCATCAGCAATGACTGGCCAGGGGAATGCCAGCAGATGGTAGACTTGATGAAGAGGTGCTGGGACCAAGACCCTAAGCAAAGGCCAAGCTTTACAGGTGTAGTAGCTGACTGTGATCCAGGTCATCCGCATGGATTAACAAGTGGGGGATAAGCTAAGCTTAGGTCAGTTAAACTGCCAGTTGCCTTGGAAATACTTGGTAGCCATTTGCTGTCAACACCTCCTCTTTCTCCCTCTTTCCCCTCTCCCCGTGTGGAGGACACATGGAAGCCTTCCGCAGCCTTGGGCACTGATTGGGTTCTGAACATCTGGGTAGTCTGCACAGCTGACAGCCTTTTTGCTCTGGCAGATATCCCCGTGGAAACAGACATGCTGCTGTCGCTGATACAAAGCCTGGTAGTAGATCCGGAGAATGAGCGCCTTGTTAGGAAGATGTCCCACAAGCCTGCCATCTCCGGGAACCAGCAGGTGAGGAAGGCTTCCCAGTACCACTCAGGAAATGCCGCCGAGTCCTTTCCCTGTTCTTACCAGTTCTTGAGAATGTTCCCTCTCTCATCGCCGTTTAGCATCAGACAACAAGGGCACCTCTGCAACCTTTGTGGCAGTGTGTTTGCATAGGTTGTACGTCTGTAATTCGTTTATGGCGATAGGAAACTTGCAAATAAATTTAGCAAGTTGGCCAGTGTGCTAAATGATAGACAGGCCGAGAGGAAGACCCTTCTCTCTGCCTGCTCAGTTGAAGTGGGTTTGTCACGTAGCCCTCAGTCACTAAAGTTCAAGCAGACACAGAATCACAGGGGTTCTGCTCATGGCACTGGCATATGTGCTCAGATGACCATTTTCCATCTCCTTCGGACTGAGGACACTCCAGTTTAAACAGCTCTCATAGAAGAAAAAGAAGTTTTAAATCTCTGTGTTTTTCTGACTAAGAAAAAACCAGGTTTCAGGATACCCACAATTTTAGCCCAGCTACTGGAGTGGACTTGTGCCTAGGAGTCCGCCTCACGCAGGGAGAAGTAGCTGTGAGAACTATTGCTGTTTTGAGGTTTTGCCTAGTTGTGGAGTCAGCAAGAAACAAGATGCCTGAGTAGAGAGGATTGAGGAGGTGGGGGTGTTTGGGCTCCCTGTACAACAAAGAAAATGGCGAGCCAGGGTGCTGCCATGGGCACCTGCTGCAATAAGGAAGCAGAATATATGTATGTTTGGGAGCAAATGAGTAAGAGGAGGAAAATCTCATTCGTGTCCAGAGATCGTTCTCAGACTCCCACATCCCTGTTAGTGTCATGATTTGCTCCACTGAGTTTCGGATGCAATGACAGGATTGGATAAAAACCACCCAAATGAGAACACAAAATTCTAGAGCAGTAGCAAAGAACTCCTCTGTGGAAACATTATAGGATGCAAATAAGCAACTTTGTCTTACGGCTTTTTCTTTTCCCCTTTCTGAAAATGAGAGTGACAAAGAAGAGTTCACCTTCCCCCGAGACACCGGAAGCGGTGGTAAGTAGGGGACCAGCTTTATAATTCAAAAATAAAGAAAGGGAAACCTACAACAAATAGTCCATGTCCTCACTCTCCAGCGATAAGGATGTGGCTCCAGGAAGTTTTCCATGTGGGTGACTTTTCTTAATTTAAGGAAAATGAACTATACGGGGAATAGCAGATATAGTTGCCGTGAGGGAGAGGCTAAATGTCTCCCTGCTTTCTAAGAGACTGCATGGGGCGGTCTTGCCTCATTTCCCATTCCCTATCTCTAAAACGCCTTTTATTTCATTTAAGTTCATACTATGAAGATCGACATGCTCCCCCTCCCCTCTTGTGCACACCAAGTTGTTTCACTTGATCGTACTCACTTTCTCCTGTTTTGCTTCCGCTGCCTTTAGAAACTGATGATCAGGAGGTTCGTATCCCACCTTCTTACAGTGAGGTTGAAAGTCCAGAGGACATCCTGTCCGAGGAAATCTGCAGGGTCCATGAAAATGGCCTCACGTTGCTTCACCTCATGGTGATCCAGGGAAATGTGAAAAAGGTGAAGTTTCTCCTGAGCTGCAAAGCCAATGTGAACAGCCAGGTAGTCTGTGGCTACACCCCGCTCATTATGGCTGTTCAGAAGAGGTCACCAGAGATCTGCTCAGTCCTGATAGAGCATGATGCGGACATCAATATGCCTGATGAGGATGGCTGGACGCCTCTTCACTTTGCTGCTCAGAATGGGGACGACAGAATTGTACGCCTCTTGCTGGATCACCAAGCACAGGTAAATGCTCAAGAGCATGACGGGTGGACCCCTCTGCATTTGGCATCACAGAACAACTTTGAGAATGTGGCGCGAGTACTGCTATCTCGCCAGGCTGACTCCAACACCCAGGAGGTTGATGGGAAAACTGCCCTCCACGTGGCAGCTTGCTTTGGTCATGTCAGCTTAGTGAAACTGCTTGCCAGCCAAGGAGCGGACCTGGAGAAAAAGCAGAAGAACCACAGAACCCCGCTTCACGTTGCTGTGGAGAGGGGGAAGTTCAGGGTAGTCCATTATTTGCTGAAGCGCGGGACCTCTGTCAACAGCCTGGATCAAAATCATTACAGCGCCCTGCACCTGGCTGTGGTGAGGGGGAAGTACCTCATCTGTGAGAAGCTCATCAAATACGGAGCCAATGTGGAGCTGAGGACAGACAAAGGCTGGACTCCCCTGCACCTGGCTTCTTTCAAAGGACATATCGAAATCATCCACCTGCTAAAAGACAGCCACGCCAAACTGAATGCCAAAGGAAGCATGGACTGGACGCCACTTCACTTGGCTACTCGCTACAGTGATGAGCCAGTAGTCCGTGAGCTGTTGAGATGCGGGGCAGATCCCAACATCGCTGAGAAGTCGGAGTGGGCCCCCCTCCATTTTGCAGTCCAGCGGGGCTCCTTTTTGGCTGTCATCAATCTTCTGGAGTGCAAGGCAGATGTCAATGCGAAGAACAAAGTGGGTTGGACACCCTTGCACCTTGCTGTCCTCAAGGGCAATATGGCCATCATAAAGACCTTGATTAAGGCTGGTGCGCTGCTTGACATGGAAGATGTCACTGGCTGTACAGCCCTCCAGTTGGCAATTAGACATCAGAGAGAAAACATCATTACGCTGCTTCAAGGCAAGGACTCACTGATGAATAAATCGGGGAATAGGACTCTGGTGAATGATGATAAGATTTCAAGACCTAAATTTGTTCCAGGAAGGACAGATTTGTAGATTCATCAAGTCTGGCATTTATGACTTGAGTTTTCTAGTATCAGGTGTTTTGCCTTAAACCACCATATCCTGTCACCTGGTGATTACCGGAACATACTTTTTTTTTTCCTTTTTTTTTTTTTTAATGGAAGTTTCTAAGCATGAACACTAAAAGAGTAAAAGAAAATGGAGCTGCAGAAGGAAGCCGACGAGTTATTTTCCAGAGTCTGACCAAGCTTGTAGAACATTTTGGCTTGATGATGCTGGCTTTAGGCAATGCTTTCCTGTTTTAATACCTACTGTGCAGGGATGGAGATGGATATATGTACTCCCTCTTCAGACGGGAAATGCTGAAACATTGGACAGCAACCCATATATACATGTCTTCCACAGGTTTTTATTGCTTTTATTCCACGTTTTCCTACAGAGCAGATTGGTGTAAAATGGCCTTGGCACAGGTGGGAATTGAATCATGAGATTCTCACCTGCTGCTGGAAATAGACACTAAGCATATGGTACAGCAATGTGTCAGATTTTCTGACATCTCATTTCTGTAACAAGAATAAAATAAAAGAGGGAAGGAAGAAAAATCCATAGTAGAGTGTTTAAATGGATGCAAGACAGAGAAAAGGAATTCCAGAATAATTCCACTTTATCCCTTCAGAAAAAAAGGAGCCAAGAGCTTTTTCCCTAAGCATTCAGATTACTTATCACCTGCCTCCACACTTCAGACTTTAAACACTGAGGCTGTCATTAGAGAGATGGCTCTAAGGATAAGCCAAAGAGTGGGTGCAGTTCTGAATCCTGTTCCCTGCCATGAGGGCTACCACTAACCTCCAGTCCTAACTACAAAATGCTGCTGTGGGAGGTTCATAGGCTGGTTCCTACTTAGAAAAGCAGCATCTGATTTGGGTTACCCCAAATTCTCACAGCCTTTTTTTTTTTTCTATTTTTCTTTAAGAGCCCTGAGCAGCTGGGAAAGTTAGCAGGTACCTACCCCGTGGAAATGGGCGGGTGGGGCTTATAACAGCCAGCTGTAGGTGCTAGCTTAAAAGGCTCATCTCCAAGTGCCTTTCTGTAGTCTTTGGGGAGATGGGCTCTTCTGGAAAACAGCACTTAAGGTGTTGAATTCAATTGCCTAGGTTCAACCTTTTCTGCTGAAAATATGCTTCTGCGTGAGTAGAACAGGCTTCGTGATAAACGCATCCTATTTTTATGTCTGGCCCTATTTGTTGGGGTTGGTTGTAGAGGTGAAGAATCAGGGAAATTGCTCAACAGTAGGTTAGGTGGCAGGTAGGTCACTTGGCATGCTGCCCGGAGAGCAAAGGAGATTTCCTAGCCCCAGAGAAGTAGTCATTGCTTAACAGCTGATATGCAAGACAAGTAGCTGTTTTCAGGTCAAGGTTGATGTTGTGTCTCTGCTGGGAAATAATTCTTGGTCTCCATCAGGAAGGTGTTCTAGAGCTTGTTTACTTCTCTGGAGAACATACAGTCTTCATGGATTTGACTCTTTTGTCACAGTGAGTAGCACTTTTGTGCAGCTTGTGACAATCCTACCATGATTTGCTAAGCACTTCCAAAATGTGCCCAGGATGATGACTTTCCTTCATCATCTTAGCTGGAAAGACGCTGCAATGTAAACAAATAATCCTCAGCTCTGCAGGGGAGAAGATGCGTCTTTCCTGATGGACGTTATTAGCCGGGAGTTGTTACTTAGCAAGTGTTGTTTTTTATCCTTTATAGATGGAGAAATAGAAAAGTCTATTTGTGCATGCAGCGCACTTCAGGTGCCAGCAAGCAAGCCCAAGCAATAATGCAAACATGTAATTTGCTTCCTACAGTGAGAGAATGGTGGGCTCCAGACAGAGAGGCTTGCTAGGTCTGAGCAGACAGCTGTTAAAGCTCCAGTAGCTGTGCTGGGGCTGAGAAGGAATGTGACTGTGCTGGAGACTGTCTCCTCTAGCTGAACATCAGTAATTGTTCTTGTTTGCTCTGCCGGTATTCCGGTGCCGTCTTGAGTGCTTTAGCCGTTCAGAAATGTTGTACTGGTTCTTTACCTCGTGCGAACAAGGGCGAACGGCATGTGAAAGGGGGCTCCTTTTCAGCTCTGGCCAACAACTAGAATTGCTCTAGAGCAGGGAGGTTCTGTTCGGTGGCTTCCTCTAGGCTTGGTGTGTCTGAGAAATGCTTGTTGTCCAGGACAAGCTGGCAGCTGTTGGCTCAGGACAGAGCAGAACGTCAGGTTTAAAATGCTCTCTGAGAGCTGAGCTATATGGTGATGTGTGAGTCATCATCCTATTTCACTGTTTAATGCAGCTCTCCCTCAGATCAGCTTTAACCCTCTGAAGCTCTCTGGACTACACTAAATAAAAGAGCAGGAGGGATGATTGTAATGACAGTGACTGCTATTAAAAACCTCTTGGTCGCTTCCTATGCATTTATTTTCCTTTTGACATTGGACCAGTCGAACATATCGTGAGGGCCATGTTACAAACTGGGTAGAGACAGGGGGCAGCCTGCAGCCCCAAGGGCGGGCTGTGGGCTGCTTCTCTGTGGGGAGACTGGATCAGCTGCAGCCCTGGAGAACAGCGGGCGCAGGAGCCGGGTGCTTTCCTGACCCACAAAGGCAGGAAGCTGCCCGGTTTACTCTCCCCTCCTTTTGCAGGGCATAGAAGCCTTTGGCTTCCAGGCTTGCCCCCTGCTTGAATGGGGCACCCAGTACCCTGCCTTGCACAGCGGGAATACAACTGGTATCTGTGCACTATGGCCTTGAGCTTATCTGCCTTCGGATCTTGAAGGAAACCTTCCAAAATTTTAGTATGCCAAAAAGGTTTTCTTCTGGCTGTGTATAGAAACTTTATTGCATTATAAAGGGATATAGCTGATGTTATTTTCAATTGAACCCTTTTCTGTGGGGAAATAGATGATGTTACTTATGGAGAAAGTTGAAGTGATTCATTCAGTGCTGCCTGATATCATCCAAATCTTAGGAAGGTTAAAAAGCCCAACCGCTACTAATTTCATTTTTACCTTCACTTAAAATATTAATGTATAATCTATTTGAACCATTTCTGTGATGTTTTGACACCAGAGCAAACCCTTTAGATAGTATTTAAAAATGGGTTATATGAAAATGATTTCTTTTTGGTGTTTGCTATCGGTGAAGCAAGAAACTGCGCAGGTTATGAATTGAAATGCTGGCGAGGCTTTATTTTGCAGGGAACTTAAAAATGTACCTCTTTTTGTAACAAAACCAAGTTAAGGTATTGAGATATTGAAATTCCTTGAGAATGGAAATAGTATTTGCCTGCCTGCTCCTGCTGTCTACCTTCCAGAGTCAGGTTATGATGCAAATTTTCAAGGGGATGGAGGAGGAAAGGGGACGTACAGAGTGGGATCAGAAGTTCCTATAACTGAGATGAAGGAACTGTGTAGCTTGTACCCATCACACAATATGGAGTGAACTTTCCATTACCTGTACTAACATCTCCTTAGTTTCTTTCCTGTCTTTCCCCAGCTGTATCTCCCCAGGGGGCACCTTGTGTAGTGTTAAAATTGCATATGCATAAACTGGATTATTTCAGACAACTTCCAGTTTAGTTCTTGTTCATGGATGACCTTCACTTTTGTAAGAATGGAGCACTAGGCACAGAGTGGATCTGCAGAATTGCCCTTCAGATGATGGGGGAGCATCACTTGCTCAATACGGTCCCTGGTTTGTGGGGTTTTTTAGCCATTATAGTATTTCCCTGCCAAAGACCTAAAGCCATCTGTTTAGCTTTGAAGCCTAGCTCTGAAATTGAGATCTGTTTCCCAGTGTTGGCTGCTAAATGTGCCCTGTCTTCAGTCCAGGGCACGGACACAGGCAGGGTTTTGAAAGCAGCAGAACAGCCTCTTTTTCTTACTTATCAGCTGAAGTGGAAGAGAGCAAGGATAATGACATCTTTTGCATTAAGTTCGTGCCCAAGGAAGTGAGAGAAAGCAGCTAATTGAAGACTAAATGCCAAGGTCCCAAGTGACTCTCAGAATGCCACCCTCCTCCACTGGACCCTTGGCGCACAGAGAGGCTGGGGTGGGGTTATCTATTTGTCATTAATCAGGGAAAGCCTGCAATTTAATGCACCGAAAGGACTCACAATTACTGAGCTCTGTGGAATGATACACTACTTGTTCTGCCTGCTCTCTGTGCTTCTCAGTGTCTTGATGTGAGCTTGACATTCGAGATGGTTTTATTACTTATATCATGCTGATACCAGGACTGTGGCCAGTACCTTCTATTTCTGATGGGTTTGTGTCACAGGAGAATGAAAAAGACAATACCTTTGCACGTATCTTGCCAATGTTCTAGTTACCTTCTTGGATTCTGTGGCATGCTGAAGGCAACTTGCGTTACATGTCCTCAACAATGGCAAAATTGGGAATGGGTGTCTGGCTGACACCCACACATGCGTTCTGGGAGAGGATTCCTTCATAGTCACATTTGCAATGGAAATAGTTAAACTTTGCTCCCACAAGGGTGTCCTTCAATACCTCCCACTCAGACGTTCTCATGACATGCCCTGGCTTCATTATTCAACAGGAGTATTTTAAAGCAAGTACTTTTTTTCTTTGCTTAACTGCAATTGGGCAGCAGTGAGCTGTCTCCAAAGCTCTCCAGAGAGTGCTCAGGGCTGCGCAGCGACCTTCTTAAGGTTCTTAGGTTCAGAACAACGGGGAGCCTGGTGGCCCACTCAGCCTCGTCGCTATCGGGCATCTGCTGGGAGGCTCACAGGACCTGGCAGGCCGGAGAAACCGCAGACCTGGGTTCAAGGGGGGGGTGGGAAGAAGGAAGAAGCTGCTGAAAAAGTGAGCGTGTGAGGCCTGCTTTGTTTCGCCTTTGGGTTTAAGTTTAAGATGATCCTAAAGGTGACCTGGCAGTGGCCTCTGGTGTGGGATGCAGATGACAGGTAGTTTCTCTGTGGAAAGGCCCCATTAGCACCAGTAGCGCTGGCCACAGCGGTGCCTGGGGCTGCAGTGGGAAGAGCGGGACCCAAACCCATGCAGCCACTGCCGACGCCACGTGCTGGGCTGTAGAAACAGCGCTCCTCAGGCTTAGCCTCAAACAGAGGGGTGTTTGTAGCAAATCGGAAGCTTTGCCTCTAATTAAAATGTCATACTTCTCATGCTCAAACAGCCTAGAAATCTCTTGCTGAGACCTAAGCTGTTTAGCTGTTGTTAAGCTGTCAAAGGCATAACATTAAAGCATGAGGCACAGACAGATAGCTCTCCCTTGGTGTGACATTTTTACTCCGATATCACTTTGAAGATGTTTTTCTTAGCAGTGATGCTTGAAATTCTGCAAGATGATGGATGTGACTGGTAGCAGGAATACTGGTCTCCCTGTACTAGTAATGTCTTAAAAAAAGAATAAAACCCAACAGCCCAAATAACAACCCAAAACCTCAGCGGTAACTGAAGTAAGTCCAGGAAGAGGTTTTGTGGTTTTGGGGGGAAGGTTGGGGGTTTGGTTGTTGGTTTTCTTTGGTTGGTTTTTGGTTTTCTTTAAATGCATGCTCTCAAGGGCTCAAATTTGTGACAGGAACCTCTGATGTTCATTTTACTCCCTTTCATCTCCAGGTAGCCGATGGGGGGAGAGGGGAAAGTGAGGCATGAAGGACTGACTTCTGCCTGCTGTCATGGTGCGCGTTTCCCAGTTTGTCTGCGCTGATGGCAATTGTTGCTTTCACTGAGCTGCAGAGCCGTGAGAATAAGCAGCAGCCTGGTTCACTTCCCCACGCCTTACCC
>JAKFQP010000941.1:15702-78886 GCA_023375905.1 Nycticorax nycticorax
TTGCCTGATAACATAAATGCTAATTATAATAATATCTGTCTTCAGACATAAATTGTGTAACTTGGGACTCTGGTAATCTTGTGATTTGATAAATTTTACCCAATAGTGTCAACTAACTGAATGAAATGAGCAGGATGTTAGAAACGGGGAATTAGCCTAGAATAAATCTTTCTAAACTTTGCAAAGAGAAAACCAAACCAAGAAGTGTCCCGTTCAAGTTGCGTCCTGCTGGAACATTGATAATGCAGCAGATGTTGCTTGGTAACCAGTCACAAGTAAAACAAAGAGGACATTCGGAAGAGTCCTCCCTGGAATAAGAATGTCTTGCAATGAGGGCCAGCACAGAAAGAAAAAGCTATCACAGGGAAGCGGTGTTCAGCTGTGCTCTGATCTAGGGAGGGTCCCTAAATGCTGACTTCACCACAAAGAGTAGGACGCTCTTCTGGATTCAGTTCTGCTGTGCCGAGTGCTGCATTTCAAGCTTTGATCCTAGAGCTGCTTGCGTTTACCCGATTTGCACAGCGATAATCTGCTCTTGAGATGTTCTGCAAAATGGCAGCCATAGGCATCGTCCAGAAGAGGGACGGGCTGGCTGGAAGGCACGCTTCAGACGCTCAGACCTTGTCTGTGCAGCGCGCTCTCTTAACGTCAGCTGTATTGATTTCGCTGGGGAAAGTGAATGCCTCCACCGCTTGATATAATTTGAAATATTTACACAGAAAAAAGGAATCCAATTGCCACATAATTCTGCAGCTCATTTCTGTCATCGCTCTGACAGAAAAACAAAGCTCAGCTCCTATGTCATAGAACATTCTCTAGAAGAGCTTAATTAAATTTATAATGAAAATAACAGGGGATTAAAAAGACACAAGGGAAATATGTTCCTCTTGCAGAGCATTAGAGAGGTGATAGAAGCAATTTGCAGAGAAAATTACCTGTTTGCTGCTCAGTTTCTATAGAAATTAAATGAGTCTTTACGAACTCTGGAAAACTGCATCCCAGCCTCTGCTTTGTGACTGTGCAACTTGCAGCTTGTTATTTCTAAAATTAATCGTAGGTCTCCATCCCCTCCTTTTTTCCCTTGTTCAAATACATTTTAGTCTTTTGTCCCTGCTGATAAATATACTGATGATTATACCGTGTTCTTAACCAAGAGCTGCCAACGCTGACAGCCAAGGCAGCGCATGTCAGCAGTGTCTTTTGAAGGGAGCAGTAACAGGACATAAATCTTCTAAAGAGCTCATTTCTTGAGTGCACTGTTTAGACTCTTCAAAAGACCCAAATTGTTGACCCTTAGGCCTCACTAAAAGCATGTCTTTAGGGTATCCAAAGGTGCTTGGGTGAACAGAGTAGTGTTCCTCACTTTGCTGCTGACGTTGTTCAGGAAGGCAAGCGCAAGTGCTGCTCCAGCACAGGATGTTTCTTCTCTCGTCAGCATTAGCGATGCCTCTCTGGGGAGTGGTCGTGGTTGGGTGGCCTGAAAGGATTGCCTGTAGCCATGAACTGCAGGGATAGCTCCGAGCGCTGCCTGTGGTGCCCCAAACTCAGGATGAAAGGCAGCCATGCACGCCGAGGGCCCTTGATTGCCTGTGTTTGGGGCGTTTGCACAGCACCATCAGCCGTGGATTCCCAGCACTCCAAGCCTATGTATAAAAATAACAAAAAATTTCCCATTAATCTCCTTGTTGGGCGTGTAATTTTCTGCAGTGTTATTTCTTCTATCGTGTATGGATGGAGGGGGGGAGGCACATGAGGCTTTCCCAATATCTGGAAAAAAGGTGATTTCTGTGATACGATTGAAAAGGTGATGGGTCTACTAATATTAGTAAAAAGGCACCGAGATCTGTGGATGGAAAGCAGAAAGGAAGCGCTAGGTTTTATTTTGCATCAGCACTATGTAGGCCAAACTTACCCTGGCTCTGTTTGGACCCGTGGTCTTGGATCAGAAGAAGTTTCTCTTCTCGAGCTGAAAAGTGCCATTGGCAAACAGGGCTGCGCGGCACACATCTGTCAAAGAAATGGCAGGGCTCCCCGCGATGTTATTTTTCATCACAGACCTGACTCAGTCGCAACATCTGCCTCTTGCTCTGAGACTTGAGCCTGGTTCGTTAGAGTTTCAGTTTGATTTGGGTGTGGAGTGTGTGAATCTTTTATGACTGAGCTGTTGCTTTTCCCAACCAGTCACGGTTGATTTGGATGACAAACTTCAAGCAGCCTGGTGCTTAGAAGCATTTGGATCCAGGGATCCAGCTGGCAGAATAACGTAGCACTACAGCCCTCCAGTTTGTGTGAAAGCTGAAAAAGGGAAGGGAGACGCTCTGTCTGCTGCTGAACAGCCCTGGATTACCCAGTAAGCCTGTATGCAAAGTCCACAGGCAAACGAATAGAGAGTTTGCTAAATACCTTGCTTGTCTGTGGCTGTGAACCACAACTATGAGCAGCTTCCTTCTGTAACGGGCATTTCTTGTCAGGGAATTCTACAGAGGGTTTACCCCTTGCCTCCTGGTGGGATGACTCGGGAGCGCTACCCTGAACACCTCCGCGTCAGGTAGCAGTTCCAGCCAGCATGAAACACGGGGAGAGTTTCCCATCAGTTGCTCTTCAGAGCCTTCTCTTTCTTTGTTGCTCAAATCCGTCTGGAAAAGAGACATCTTACAGTGTAAAGGAGCAATGTTCACCTTAAGTTAGTTCTGGGTGTGGTATAAAAAGGTTTTAACACAGCTGAAACCTGGGCTTTCTGTGATTTGTACTTTTGAAACTGAAAACCAAATTAAAGCTAGACAGACTGAGTCTCTGGCATCTTGCAGGGTTATCGACACGCCTGCGTAATTGGTGTAATTCGTTACTGATTTGATTTCATGGTGGTTTTCACTTACTCAGCACTATGCATGGTAGAAGATGATTCTGATAGAATCAGTTCTAGAGGTAACTGGGTTCTTGGGCAATTTCAGGTGCCTTTAGTTAACAAAACCCTTGCTTCTGATACGGATCTGGCTAGGAGACTAAATCACGGCAATTTTTACTAGCTTTTAAAAAAAAATACCCAACCAGTATGATACTTTTTGTTTCCCCATTGCTTTACTACTGCCCTTTGCATTGGGTTGAGGGCGCCACTGATCTGATTCCCACGAGCTCTTTCTGAAGCCACCCCATGCTCTGTTAATTCACTGTCATGTTTATTCGGGTGCACCAAACCAGCTTTCCGCATTCGATTTCCACTGCGTCTGTCCAAGAGATCCTTTGGGAATTGGCCAGGGTATGACACATACGGTTCTTGACAAACACCACACAAATAAGTTCAGTAAAGAGTAAATATATCAACAGAACCACGGAATGATCTTACCACGTCTCACATTCTTACCAGAGGGGTGAAAGCTGGGACTGTTATTGATTTCTTAAGTGCTGTCTGTGCTTTCTGCGTGCTCTATCTGGCTATAAACAATTTTTCACTTGAGAAATTTACAACCTAACTACCAGAAAGTGAGCAAGTGGGGATTTGTCATGCCTAGCATGGAGCAATAAAACTGCCGATGAAAAATTTGTTTGCAGGAGAGACTGTTTTGTCATGATCAACATGCTTTGCAGACATTTCTGTAAAAGGTGTAGGTCTTCTGTGGGGAACGCTTTACAGTAATATGTTTTGAAGAGAGATCTTTCAGTTTGCATTTATGTTTTGCATTTATCAAGCATCAAATATTTTTGTTTCAATGCTTTTGAATTCAAAATAATGCTCAATGTAAATTGCTGGTGCTCTGGCATTTTTCTGATCTGAAATGAAAGCAGATATCGCAACTGGAATTTCTTCTGGGTGGCCAGAACTGGCCTCTGAGGTCCTTTTGACACGAGTGCCGTCGGGCAGCTGTGAATCTTGTGGGACAGCAGGATTGGTCGTAAGGCTTATTCTGGGGAAAAGGGAAGTGGCGTATCACTTGTGAAGAGGGATCACACGAACAGGATTTTCTCTTACTGATTCTGCATCCTTGCAATACTTGAATTTGTTCCAGAAGAGAGCTGTAGAAAATATTTGGCTTGAAGAGGATTAATTTTAATTTATGACTAGCATGCACCAAAAGACAAATGTCATGATCCTCCTAGGAACAGGGTTAGAGGAAAGGATGGAAAAGTCATTGCTATTATCTTGTCCCCTCTCCAAAACTGGGGGAAAAATTCGCCTAAGAGATTGTTCCCCAAACTAAGGACTTTTCATCACTCACAAGTACATGATTTATGGTTCTCCAGCAGTTCTGCAATTTATTCCTCCTAATTCATGGATCAAAATGGCTCTTTGGGAAATAACACTAAAAGAAAAAGGGCAGTCTTGAATACAGAGAAACACAATCTTTCTGGGGGTAAAATATTCCCAGTAGATCTCACTACAGCAGACAGCTGTCCATCTCCTGCTGGCCTTTGGAATGTCTCTTACTTTTTTGTTACTGATACTTGAGAGGGATTAGCCTCCACGGTGCAGAGCAGATGCTGAAGTCCCATTGTGCTGGATGCTGAAGGGCTCTGGGCACCTGCGCAACAAGTAGCTTCTTGCCCCAAGGCAATTTTGGTCTAAACAGACACCACAGTAAGAAGTATGGGAGAAGGGAAGATCAATTGTTCCTGCTAGGAGGAGAAACTGCTCATATGAAGAAGGGATTTCTCTTCGGCTGTACTTTTTGTTTACAGCTGTATCAATCAGTTGCTCCTTTCTTGTGGCCTGAAAGAAGAGAGCATGGTTTGGTATTCACTGCAGCCTGGGAAGTGCAGAGCCAGATTCAAGCCTCACAGCCGGCACTTCACAACAGCTAGGATGAGATCTCTAGGATTTCAAGGTTTCCCAACTTTTTAATCCAGGTCCATCCCTAGGAAACTGTCTTCCCAACATCCTGTCAGCATCTTGTGTTTCACTTGTGAAGTCATTCATAACAAAAGACAGAAGAATGAAAGGATTTCAGTGTTTCTTGCCCTTCAGATCGTTCCGGTTTACTGCGTAGCCTGGTAGGAGGATGGTCCAGAGTAGGAGAGAGTGAGGGAAAGAAAAATCTTTCCCCCAATAACAGATATTTGCATTAATTCAGTGTAGGCAGATGGATGTCATGCTCTGGGAAGGAATCAAAGAGTTCTTTCTCAGCATGAATCCGTCCCTGGCATTACCTGCATGCCCAGTCACATCTTACTTGCAGAATGATCTCTTCTGTCCGTATGAATCTGGTTGTAAGTCCATATGGTTGTAGCACAGCGTCGTTCAAATTGCACCTCCTGCTTGGGATCCCACGTGTCTGCTTGTAAATGCATGCTGCTTTTCTTCCCTATTGTGTCTGTTGCTGCCTTCCTGTTTTTAAAAATTACCTTCATTAAAACTCAGGCTCTTTAATTATTGTCCTGTTTCCACCCTGGTGTAAGACCTCACATCTTTCAGCTGATTCAAATTTGTCTGAACCTTGGCCTTTTCATTCCCTGCTGTCTCCAAATTGCTTGACATACTTTATCACATAAATAGATCTTCAAAGACTCTGTGTGTGTGTGATGTTGCGCTGTGCTTCTGCCCAGGCAGCTTCAGATTAAGCAGCAGTTGTACTGTGTTGCTTAAAGTTTTCTAAAGCAGTGGATTTTCAGAGCAGAAACCTTTTGAAGTCACTGCTTTTTTTCTGGGTGTTTCCAGTGTTTGCTTCTCTAAGTGGACTTCTCTCAGCAGTGGGAACTCTGAAAGGGGGAAAGCGCCTGTTTCCTAGTGACTACAATTTGTTTGTTTGGCAGTACTGGAATTATGTAGATATGAAATTAAATTAAAATGAAAATAATCCCACATGTTGGAGGAGAATACATCTGAATAAATACAGCTTGGAAAAAAGTGTGTTTTTAGCAGAAATGCTTGTTTTTTTCCCAGGGCCCCTTAGGTGTGGAGAATCAAGATATTTCTGACAGCAATGATGTGAATGTAGGAGGGGGTGATTTTAATGTAAGAAGAAATAGTGAATTCTATGTGCTTCTTTTTATTACCAGGAGGTGGTTGTAGGATCTGTACTGGATCAGACGTCAGCGTAAGACATGCCTTACTCCCTTCACAGGCTTTTCATGGCCCGACATAATTAATCCTGCTCTGGCTGCTCTCTTTCCAGACTATCTAGCACTTACCTGTGCTAGTCCCCAGCTTTATGGAGTATTTTCGTCCTCTTCCTTTGAAATAAAAGCATGTATCATTTCAAAAAGCAGCTCTCCACCCATTTCTATCATTGCATGCAGGTGCAAGCTAACTTCCATTGGAGTAATGGAAAAAAGTGTCTGCCTGGGTATCAAGGAGCGCTTGCTGTTTTCTCCTACCAGGCATTTCATCCCCAGCAAGCTCAACATATTTTGATCTTTTCATCAGCTGCTACTTTGCTTTATTCTGGCTTAGAGCACGGCATGAAACTCTTCTCTTCTGCGATTTGCTACTAGCCTAGTTATAACCCCGCGTTGTCTTATTTTGAGGGGGGAAAAAAACCCCAAACAAACCACAACCCAACAAGGATGGGTTTTAAAGCTTGACAATACTTTGCGTTGTTATAGCCCCAGAGAGACTCTGATTCCAACAGCATGGAGGCAGTCTGGCGAGGAGCTATGATGGTTCTGTGGTGGTGCATCCTGGACCGCTTTACGATCTCAGGAATTCCTGTCAGACCTTGGCCTTGTGTGTAATGAGTTGGATGGTTAAGCACCCCTTAACCGTACCAGGAACTCCTACATGGCTGAGGCAGGGAGCGGCAGTGCTGTACTAGAAACACTGGTTGACTGGTCAAGGCGGGGAGCAAGAGCAGGAACAATCAGTTATCTCCAGGCCTAGCCCGCCTCATCTAAAGAAAACAGCTTCTTTTTGCACCTCTGACTAGAGCTGGGCCAAAAGAATCCCAGAAATGCTGAAGCACCAGAGGAATCCTGTCAGAGATGCCGTGAGAAAGCCTGCCTAGCACAAGAGTTGCCTCATGTGAATGAAGCCAGAGAAGCATCTGTGCTCTTTCTATAATAAGACCACTGCACTCAACCCCGTCAGTGAGCAGTTAGAGGTGATCACCTAACCTGGTTACTGTTCTCTCTTGGTAGGATGTGTAGTAAGAGGATGCAGCTGCCACCTGGTTCAGTAAAAATGAAGGCCAGGATGAGAGCTGAGAAGACTGCTGAGAGAACTGGAGTTAATGGCTGGAGTAGCCGGGAGTATTAAAGTGAGAGAGAGATTGCTTCTCTTGACCTGAAACCAAAAGGCTGATGCAATTGCAGCACCACTTCCATGCGGAGTACTGCAGATCTTCCACTTAATTCAGCAAAACCTTGTGAATGCTTTCTCTCTTGTCTGGGTTGCAGCTTCTCCTGGCCCAGCAAACCCTGCTTGTTTATGCCAAATTCTGGCCTAGAACAGAATTTCTGAAGCAGAGGAAAGGAAAAGAAAGGGGGGGAGGATGGACAGGGGACACAGACACCCAACAAAACCTCAAACAAAGAAAAACAAACAACACCACCCCCAACACATCTGGCTTGATATTAGGATTTTGGAGAAAGAGGGCTCATGTCCCTCAGTTTGGACATGTGTCTTGTTCTGCGTTCAGAGTAAGCAGCATGAAATAATGGAAGCAGCAGACTTAACCATCCCATACAAACCTTCTCCTATAGCCTCCTATAGCATAACAATTCTCTCCTCTTTAGAGTAGTGCTGGCCCCACACGTTAGCTGACTCAAACCTGGAAGAAATCAAGGATGATGTCTTTACTCCAAGTAAATCTCTCTTTTTCTGGCAATGATTGGTGCTACCGAGAGCAGTGTTTTGAATACAGCTGGAAGGAACCCTGAGGATGGTATCATGTCCCCCACATAAAACCATCCCCGAAACACAGTTCTCTAACTTGTCCTTAGAAACTATCAGTTACAGAGATCACTTCCAAGGGCAATTCAGTCCACTGCACTACTGTTACAGTTTTAAAAAAAAAAAAAAAGTGACCTAGAGCTTAATCTATATCTTCCTTGCTATAGTGTAAATAAGGATGTGGATAACTGAACCTAAAAATGTCAGTCCTAACTAGAGGCATACAGAACATTATCATTTTTATGTTACCAAGCCCTGGATCATGGGCCAAATTCTCTTGCACAGGTGATTTACAAATAGCATAAAATCCTCTGAGAATAGGATTAATCACATAATGATGTAGAGAGGCAGTTGCTCACTGTATCCGTGGTGAAAAGCTGTGTTCTGTTTGGTTAGCAGGAAAGACTGCTGATGCTTTTATGAGTCACTAAGTACTGCTGCATCTAACAAATTGCTCTGCTTTTGCAAGGACGTGACGCAGTAGCTTTTCTTTAAGCGAGTCTCTCTCAGATTTACCCAATGGAGTTGGAATTTATGGACCCGAGTTACCAGACTGGGGTTTCGGGTCCCAAACCTGCAAATGTGTAACCATTTAATGAATTAACCTGTGTTTATGCTTAGCTTAAGTTAACAAATTTCCACAAGGGATCAGTGTCAAGAGCTTAACTCTGATTTTATTCCAACTCCCTTCTGTCCAATGCCACTTACTAAGGGGGACATGTGTGAACTCCTGGAATAAATATCCTCAAGCTCTTTTTCTCTATTGCCTGCAGTATCTCTAGAATACGAATACCCCTTTATGATATACCGAGTTGCACGGGTGTAATTCAGTTAACAGAGGCGATTTGTGAATCACATAGCTAACATGCAGCTATAATGAACTACCATTTATCTAATGAGTAAGTGCTTCATTTCTGTTTAAACAAATCTGGTTTGAAAAATACAAAATCAAGAAGATAAAAGATCAAAATCATCCAATGGACAGAAAGCTCAGCCAACCCCCCCAGAACATGACTTAACTCTCTATCCTAGAGACACGTGGTAACTGCTTCGGAATTAAAATAAAAAGCAAACAACCTTACTAGTTAGAAAATATCGCATTAAAGATTCCGTCTCCATCTGGGGCACTTAGAGAGAGGAAGATTAGGCCAGGGTCAGAGGTACAGTAATTAGCTGCAATAGAGGATCAAATGAGCCTTTGGTCGCTGCTGTTATCCTGTGATACAGTGCCATTACTTTAGAAAACAAGAAGCGTTATGGATACCGATAGAATTTAGCTCTGATGGAATTTAAGTTTGGGGCATATCTTGACTTATTCTGTGGTGCTTTTACTGCTCTTCAGCACAAGCTCATCTCTTAGTAAGGCAGAGGAGTGGTGTTCTTATCACCATGAAGATTTTATTGCTGTTCTTTGAACAAACTTTTCTGTCTGCTCCAAGCAGGAAAAAAACATCCTTATAAGGAGTTCAGGGAATTAATTTGTCTTTTTGGAAAAGACTCTAGTCTGCCAAAAGGTTTTGCTGAGACCAACCTGCCTTTGTTTTGGAGAAATATTTGTTGCCTAATGCCCAGCATGATTTCCCCCAAGAGAGCTGAGTAGGTCTATTTGCTGACCAATCCGTTGCTCCTTTTGACTGAACGCAGTTGTGTTCTGTCTATGGCTCGTCCCTAGAGACTCCAGCGAATGCAGGAAAATCTCACAGGACATGAACCCACTGAGACATTTTTAAAAAGTAGCAGGGAGAAAAACAACAACCACCATCAAATAAACAGACAAAAACAGAGAGAAGGTGGAACTCATCCAAAATCTGATGAGGTTCTTGGAAAAGAGGTGTTTTCAAGGTCATTTTCATGTTAAGAGGTTCAGGATGTCAAGATGCTTCATGTTGCTGAAGGACTGGGTTAAATGGGCATTTCGCAAGCCTAATTGAGTAAACTTATCCATGCAGCAGCAACAGAGGAAGCCCACTTTAGCCTTTGCATCTGAGCAGGGGAGCTTTTCTTAATTTAGAAGTGAATGGCTGTGCATGCTAACAGAAGTTGACATTCCCTCCCCAGCTCAGTACAGCTCTATTTGGCCTTTTTACCTAGCATGATCAGCTTGCCAAATGAAGGTTGCATGTGACCCCTTGCTGCACTTGAGAGCCTGCTGCGTACCGTAGCTGCTCAGCATGGCACGCACTGCATTTACCTCGAGAACAGCTCTGCGGTGCTTACTACTGCGTCTCCTCAGCTGCACGGCAGGGCCCAGCCAGGACAGGGAGGAGGGAGGGAAGGCAGTACGTTAGCTCAGCAATTAGCTTGTGCCCAGTATCCAGACTTATACAGTGGTATTCAAGTGGAAAATACCCTGCATCCTCTGTGGTTCAGCTGGCTCAGCCAAGCATCCCTTCTACAGAAAGACCACGGACTTGCTGTTCGACAGCAATGGGAAAGCGAGGGTTTGATCCAGAGAATGCCAGGGAAGAGGGAACTGGATGAGGAAGCTGAGCGTGCTGGTTTCCAGGATTTTAAAGTGAGTAGGGGCTGTAAGGTCAGCTCATTTAACAGCAAGTCACCCAGATTTTCTGTATTAAATCAAAAAGCTTCATTTAGACCATTAGAACATTTCCAAAGACACTGATGCCCAAATCAAGCGAGGTCTGTCAGGCAAATTCCTCAGGCATCCTCTGTCTTGAAGTACAGCCAGGTTTATGTTCAGGCACCTTTGAGGTCTGCAGAAGCTGAGGTGGTGGCTGCATGTCCTTGCTTTCTGCCTTTGTAGCTTATAATGCTATTTTGTCTGAACATTTTCTACCCTGACACAGAAAGACAATGCATTAAGAGAGGAGCAGGAATTTGAGTTGCCTTTTCCTCTGGAATATCTTCTTATTACGACGGCCCTGGTTTGGGGCAGGAGGAAGGCCATGCACAGCCAAAGTTGGAGGGACTTATTTTACATGGATCAACAGCTCTACAAATATTTACAAGTCACCATCAAGTTCCTAGACTATCACTACAGTGATTACATTCACAACAGAGCTTGACGTCCAACCCCCTCTCTAAAGTCTGGACGGTGATCACCACAGTGATGAGACTTGAACTGTCCATGGCCAAGTTTAACCGAGTCCTTGACACTCCTGCTGCAGCTCCACTTTCAGCACTGGCATTCAGCTGCCAGACACTTGCTCTGAGCACCTGGAGGTGATGGAATGACTGAGGCTTGCTACAATTCATTACAGTGGGTACCGGTTTCCACAGTCCTACTCTGAGCCTGCCCTGTGTTGCATGTGCTGGAGTGTTGACTCTTGCAGCCCATCAGCATAGACCAGGGCGACTGCAATAATTAATTCTTTCGGCTCCAGTTGGGTTTCATGGGCCACGGCAGCTAGGCATAATTGATAAATTGCCTCTTTTCTGCAGTATTGATCTAGTCTGGGAGAAAATACAGCCTGAAACCAAGCAAAGGAAACAGATGCTTAAGATTGCCAGGTTTGCTGCTTGAGCCTTGATGTCAAGTGAACTGTGCTCCAGCTGTATCAGCATGAGCAGCATGGACTAAATAACAAGGATTAGTGCCTTAGGAAGTGGAGCTGCACTCTGATTTCAGGAAGAAATCTGCTTCTCTAGATAGCTTTGTCTTTTCAACTCAAATTTTACTGGGGATGTTTTGGTCCAAAAGCTGACAGAGGACTTGAGAAGGGAAATGGCTCCCAAATGAGAGTTTTTATTGCATATATTTCGGCTCATCTCCTCTTCACACTCTCCATGCTAAAGGATCCACATCTTTGGTTTTCAGCAGAGATTAAAAGGTTTCAAACTGTGTGTGGGGAAGGGTGCCGATGGGTTAAGACAGCTTTTGGAGAGAATTAGTGAATGAGGTCAGGAACAGGGGTGTCTGGAAGGTGCTGGGTGACGTGCAGAAAGCATGGAGTGTGCAGGGGGTTCAGACAAGTGGATTCGGTGAAGTTACAGGCAGTTTCAGACTATTTGCCTTGGAGGCTGTGTCTGCTCTTTTCTGCATGCTGTGCAGAGGAGAATGCATTCTACCATTTCTGGTAGCAGAAGCCATGTGTGCTTTGGGTTCACTCATCATCAGTCATGTCTAAAATTCATCCCTGTGCTGGGCAGCTGTCCCTCAGGTGAGGTTCATTCGTGCATTCATTCTGCCTGTCTTTTCTCAGTTTGTGTCAAGCGTTCCCATAAGCGTTCAGGCTGTGCTCTCGGGTCTCCTGATGGGGTTCTCTGGGCTGAGCTCTCAGGGTGGGACTGTGCCTACGCCGCCAGTTGGGGTTGAGTTCTGCATCCCTTCATTTAGGACTCACAGCTCCCTTTCTTTTCCTCAGGGATTTTTCTCTTTGCTTACTGCATCTGCCAGCCATCGAGCAGAGGTTTCTGTCTGCAGAGGTCTGGAGTCCAGGCAGACCAGGGGTCTGACAGTCTCCGTCACTGCAGCACTGCTTCTCTGGGCACTGACCAGCAGCTCCGTAGGAGGTGAACACTCCCCTATCAGAGTTTACGTTAAGACTTTCTGCTTTGAGGAATGATCAGAAGAGGAGGGATTTCCCCGAAAGGCCTAAATAACCAGAGGGACTGGGTTTTGTTTGGGTTTGCTCAGACCAGGGCTGTCAGTTTCTTCCCCTATTAGTCTTCTGAAAGCCAAACAAAAAGGGGAGAAAACCCAAAATGTTTTCTACACAGATCCGGAAAGAAACAAGTGAAAGCCTCTGTACCAGAGCTCACCACGCTGCAGCAGAGACTCTGTTACCCTGGGTGCTGGACAAACACGGGGCTGTCTGCCTGCTGGGCCATGGCTTGGCCTGTGTCTGAGAGACAAAGGTGAAAATTTCAAATCTATTTTATTATGCCTAGAACAGAAGCATGGATTTCGTACTTTTGGGGAACACATAGTTAAGGTGAAAAGACAGCTGGAGGACAAGTCTTATTGCAAAACTATCTTTTCTGCTTATGAATTAACCTGTCCAGCATGCTTGTGCACGTACAGGTAGCTCCTCCTCTTGCAGGCAGTGAATGTAATTCCTAAGGCCTCTGCTCCCACCCCTAGCACGAGGACGTGCCAGGATGAACCCCCTGTGAATGGGGGAGCCCTACCCCACTGCTGGCGCCACTTTGGTGGAAGTGCAGCGACTGTTACTGCAGGGTGACAGCTTTACTCCAAGGCTTTTGGGTTTATATATCTGTTTCCAAGCACCTTGCTTTATTCAGCCAGCCTTCCTTTGTCAGACTGGCTGGGTAAGGAAGAGCATCTCAAAATTAGTCTGCTCCATGGAAAACTTCCCTTTGCTTTTTTTAATTAAGAAGAAGGTAGAATTTACTAGCATTTTCCCTTTCACTGGTATCTCTGAATCATGTGCCAGTTCCTAGTATTTCACACTCTGTAATCTTCTCGATTGATTCTGGTTCCATCTTTGAAGTAATTTACTGAGCTTGTTTATCAAAAAGGCAATCAGACATGTTTCTTACAAGATGCCCTGAGAACTGCCACATAGACCTGAATATTTCCTTTGATAGGTGGGCTCAGACACACAGGCGTATCTCCATGGCTAAACAGGTTACCATGCATCAACTGAGCCACAGTAAATCACTCTTTGCATAAACTTAACCTATAGCAAGTGCAAGGTAGGCATGTTAATGTAAACATAATGAAGGAATGTAACCTAGAGCATTTTACTGTAGATCTGCCACCAGCTGAGGACACGCACAGACTCAATTACTGTAGCACGGGAAATTGCCAAGCCACAATAATTCAGTCATAAATCTACATCCCTAGGTTAATTTGCTGTGACTTTTGCATCTAGACTCCAACATTCATATATATTGCAGTAGCTGATTCCCTGTTGTTCTGCACTTGTACTGTCATTTATAGCAAAACAGAGTGCAAAGTGGGTGTACCGTGCTACAAAGGCATAAACATTTTCCTTGATGTCTCTGCTTTTAGCCAGCCTACTCATTAGATTTAGATTCTGTAGCCCATTTCCAAACTCACCAGTTTTGTTTTGGCTCAAACCCTTTCATCCTGTATCATTATCCGTACTATTCCCTGCTGGTGAACCCAGCCCACAGCCCATAGGGAGGTAGAAGCAGTAGTTCAGCTCTTTAATATCAACGCCATGTGTCATTGAATCATCTCATGCAATGGATTTAATCCAAGCCAGACATGAGCACATAAGTTATGTTTTTAACCTACTCGGCAGAGCACATGACATCAAATTTATGCCAGCTTCAGACCAGGCACTGGCTGTCTTCTGCTGTGAGCAAAGTCATTCTCATGCTATTACGCTGCGAGTATCTTTGAAGGAACCATAGCAGCTGCTTTGCAATCTTGCTGGTCTTTTCTAGTTTGCTAGCAGAATTATGCCTGATCAAAGTCACTTTTATTTTTGACTAAAGCTGTCCCAAAGGGAGGGAGGTATTCTGAAAGAGATGTAGAGGCATATTTGTTTAGACTAGCGCTGACTGTCCACTTCTTCACACAGACAAGCTCTCAACTCACAACCTGTCTCATTCTGTTCTATTTTCAGCTCCTGGGTTTTCCTCCGTAGCCTTGTACATTTTCCAGCTTATGGTTTGACGGAGCTCTTTGAGCTCACGCTCACGAGATCTGCACAGAGATTGTCTTTGTTGCTGTTTGCTCCTGTGTTGTTGTTGTTACGTGGAGACGGGGTTAGATTTCTTGCTAATGTCAATCTTGGGCCTTCCTGCTTTTCCCATGGTCTGAAAAGAGAATCCGCTTCATGACTGCACTATTAAATGAATATTAACAATGGTTGTTAAGAAATGTTTGATGCAGTTACAAAGCCTGAAGTTATGACCCAATTCTCTCCCAGGTGAGGTTTGCAGCCCTTTACATCTGGTCTGCATGCAATTGAAAGGTTTTTATGTAGTGGTTAAACCACAGATGAATACAGATAGGAAGCAGGGATCTCTGTGAGGACACGTCTTCTACTGATTTTTTTTTCCCCCGCGTGCAGTAGTCGCTATTAAAAGCCCACAATTTCAGCCTCTGATTTTGTTCCAGGGATGCTGAAGTCTGCTCGGTTTATGAGCAGAAAGAAACAGTGCAGCATTTCACATGAAACAGGACATCTGTGTGTGCCAGGGTCACGAAGATGGGGTCTGTCAGTGAGGAATCAGGCCCTGACCGTGCCTCGATTAAGTCTTCTGCTGCTGTCCATGTTAATATCTCCCACAGGAGAAAGGATCTGGGCAGTGCCGGGATCCTCTGTCCTCTGGCTGTACTGGGATCACAGGGACAGGTTTATACAGCTCCCTGTCCCCTGCTCACTCAGGGGATTATTTTGTTTATTTTGACAAGCAGCGTGACTCGCTGTGGCCAGGAATCTGTTGTACCTTAAGATATTCCCAGTCCCACCTCTCTCTGTGGGACGGACTCCACGTGAAAAGGTGGCATCTGTCCCCGGCCCCGGGATGAGCTAGGCATGCGACGCTGGCCCAGAAGGGGCTAAAGGCAGCCGCTCCAGTGGGCCCAGGAGTGCAGCCCCTCTGGGACATGCTGGGGAGAAGCTAAAGCAAGGAAGATGCTGCTGAAATAGGTGTGCGTGCAGTGATGGAGGGGAGGGGGCAGAAGGCTTCTGGTGTGGGCACAGGGCTCGCTGGAGTGGGAAACCAGCACGTTGCTGCAGCCATGCTTTCATAGTTACCTCTCACCACCGACTTCTGGGTCAGGCAGGAGACGTCCAGACCCCTGCCCTCTTGGGCTTCTCGCAGTTAGAGCTGATGAAGCTCTCGTGCCTCAGACGGGGCAGCAGGCCCAAGAGGCTGATTTACCTCATCTATTCTATGCTGAGCAGACTCTCCAGTGAAGTGATAGCAGCTGAATTCCACAATCACCCTGTAGAGCCTATTTTAATCAGCTTTCTGTGTATTTGTGGCTTCTGTTTTGCTTTACTTTTATAAAACTCGCTGCTAATGTACAACGTGTATTCCTGTTACATGTTACAAACTCCTCTAGCAGTGTGTTAATATCTCTGTAGTGGCTTGCTTAAAAACAGAAACGATGGCTTCTAACGGAGAGCAAGCACAAAACCTCCATGCTGTTTGCTTGCTTCCCTTCGGTAAGTCTGGCATAAAATCCTGCAGCTGAGATTTAAGTGATGTAATCTTTACAGTCTCATCAAAGCTATGGATACGGTTGATTGCATGCAGCAGGGAAGCGATGCTAAGCTCAGTTAAATGTGCTCACTTGTTTTCATTACCCCACTTTTTTTCATGAGCCCAGCATGGCAGGTTGGGAATACAGAATGTTTTTCCTCATTTGAAGGACCTGGGTTTTGCTTTGCTTTAAGTCTCTTTAAATGCATTTCTAGGTCTGTTTATTATTCATTATGCCTTAATTATATTTAGTCCACCATCATCACTCTTTCTTTGGTGAAGAAAGCTGTTATTTATGAGTCAAAAGCTATTTATGAAGCAGACAGTCCAGTATCGTCAGAAAGACGGGAGTCGGGGGAGCGGGTTTAATTATTAAAAGAAGCTTTGATTAAAGACAGTGAGTTAATTTAACAAGTGCAACTGGTTTTCCCTTTTTTGCGCTAGATGTGCAGAAGAAAGCGTATCCATTAATCTGTCAGGCCTGACCTGAAACTATAGGACTTGCTGAAATGCCCCAGGAGATGGACAGATCAGTTCTGTTTGATTTGTTTTGAATGGCGTGAACAGCACTTGCTGGGGTTGTCTTGTAGTCCATAGGCTCAGAAATGAAATTTTGCTGTAAGGGAGAACCTCATAGTAGCTGGCCTTTTATCCTGACAGGCTGGGGCTAGACACGCTAAAACCCAAGCTGGTGTGTGTCCTGTTGTTTCATCTTGGAATATCATTTATTCTGTTGTGCTAGGGTGGGGGAGTCATTTGAGCACCTGATTTTCCATCAGTCATGGTGGCATTGAGTTGGGTCATACAGCAAGGACAATTAAGCATCAGTCGAATTTAGTAGCTTTGGAGATTCTGGTCATTGTGTGAGCTGAAGACTTCAGGGCAGGGATTATCTTTCTGTTCTGCGTTGGTTCAAAACTGAGTAAGCCAAGACATTTGGTTCATGCCAAGGATCCAAAGTGCCATTAAAATGAAATTTCAGTTTGTTAGTTCTTGGAGATAGATCGTTTTTAGCAGTAGGAATGATTTTTTTTTTCTTTTTTTTTCCTGTTTTTTTTTTCTTTTTTCTTTTTCTTCTTTTTTGCACAGACAATAATCTTGGTGAGAACTAGCCATGAACCCCAATTGTGTGGCAGCCTAAGCTGAGCTTTTACTGTTGTGCTGACTAAGCCTGGCTGAGGTTCACATGCAGCTATTGGATAAATTCTTGCATAAATACCAAACATTTCAGCGGGTAGCTTGAGGAAACAGTGCAACAGTAAATGCAACATACACGTAAAGATTCCTAAACGAAATAATGAAGGTCTCCAGCATAAAAGTCAAATGAAATGAGAAGGAAAAAACCTCCATGTGACTAGTTACTTAACCTTGGCATAAGCTACTGCGCTGGTTTGGGCTGCACTGCCAGCCCCATGCAGTGTCTTCACCAAAACCTTTTATAGAAGAACAAGTGATACAGGTGGGCAGCTGAAACGCTCCCACAGATGTGAATTCTTACGTTAGGTGTGCTTAGCCAAGTGAAGTCCACAATTACTTTTTTGGGGCATGTTAAGTTCTGCATAAAATACAGCGTTAGCAATACTGTACTTATACAAATTGTCTGCAGTGCCACAGCGGTCTGACAGCTTCTATTTATTTCCTCCATGCAGAGAGACTGCGAGTTTGTAGATCCCACACAACTGTTTATTGTTGCCAAACAAACTCATACAGGTTGGTGCTCATGTTTGACTCATATATATTTGTTTCCCTTCAACTTTTACAGCTCAGGTAGACAAACAGTGTCCCAGTGAGAGCAGTGGCTTTCAATCCCCATCTCCAACCTGTTTTGCTATGGATCAGATGTGAATGAGTAGTGCCAAAAAGTAAATACAGGCAGCTGTTGTGGTGCCAGAAGTACCAGCATGACTGCTCTTGGCTAGGTACTTATCTGTTTTTCATCCCTTCCTCCTCCAAATCCTCCCCAGTCTGCTTCTGTCTAGAAAAGAAGAGAGATGGAGAAATTAAGGAACAGTTTCTTTTCTGTGTCTTTCTGCACCCTTTCTTTCCCATGTCTGATTCTCCTAGCTTCAGCCTAGACAAAAGCTAGAATTCTTAAGGATAGACTGGGATAAGGGAGAAAAAGAAAAAATGCAACTAATCTAAAGAGCAAGTCAGAAAAAAATACAAGATGTCATCTGAAGGCCATCTTTTCCTGTTATGTATTTGTACGATGTATAGCATAACCATCGGTCCCTAGAGTCTGACCCCTTACTATCATTGGTGCTGCTTCTGGTAAAAAGAAAGAAAAAAGTATATAACATCGCGGTAACTTGTGCAAGTCTCTATTTAATTACAGTGCTGCACGACAACATTTGTCGGTGTCACATGTACTTGTGATGGGTATTATACATTCTTGACTCTTCAGGGAGTCATGTTTTCACTGGAGATTTTCACCACAGAGGTAGTGGCTTTTTTTTTTTTCTGTCTTCCTTTTTATTTCAGCAGGATTTAATAAGCTGGTTAGACCTACTGTAATTAGTTTACTCTTCAATCAGGAAGATAAACAGTTATCATGACTGTAGTGGGAGCAAGCAGGCAAGCGCCAAATACAGTGCAGGCAGAATTCACTAGCTTCTTAATTAAAACCTGTTCAGGGGGTGCTGAGAGCCACACGGGCTTCAGTAAGCTGTGAATCACAGGGAAGAAAAGCAGGAACAGGAAGACTCAATAAGCAGAACTAAAGCTTCAATTACAAATAATGAATCACAAAATAGGGACTATAGCAAGGGTCTTAAGTTCTTCTTCAGGAACGAAGAAAAGAAATCTTCTCACTAATGTGTTTTAAAAGCCATGCCAGTACCCTTAACATCATCAGCATGTCCCGCCATCTGAAGTCCTTGGGAAAGCAGTATTTTTTCCAGAGTGGAAGTAACGGTGAGGACGGTATTTGCCAGACTCGGATCTGTGGGCAAGAGGCCTCAGAGTCCTGTACGATGCAACTGAGTTTCAGAATTTTCAGAAGTTTCTACAAACACCTTCCATCACAACTATGGGCTGGTTGTCATTGTGCCAGGTGCTGTACAAACAGATTGCAAAGACTGTCCTTGCTCTTGGCATTAGCTTATTCTTTGTAAAGCCAGAGGTGATGATCTATTTTGGTCCTCTCTCTCAGAGTTACAAAGGCTTGATTCATGGGTGGAAAGTGCTTTACTTTGTTGTCTTTAAGTCTAGATGTTTTATGGGAAAGGAAAGCCTGCTGCAGAGGAGATGAACAGGCATGGCATTACCACCTTTCCAAGGGCAGTGGGGATATAGATATACCCACAAGATACCTTTCAGTCTGGAGTGTTAGGAACGAGTGGCTTAAAATGTCATTGGGATGAATGATGGGTGGCAGGTAATTTCTCCCAACAAATACTTAATCTCTAGGAAATGACACCTGGGGGTTTTGTTCCAAGTTAGCAAACCTATGAAGGACATAGGCCCTTTTTCAGCAGCTCTTTTCCTCCACGATGTTTTGGAAGAGTCTTTTCATCTAGCAGTTCAGGTGAGTTGAGCTATAAGGTTCTGCATCTAGATTCAGAAATGAAATTTTCAAACAAGGTACGCAGTATTGAGGATGATGATTTTGTCCTGGGTTAACACTGAACACAAAATAAAAGTATGGCACAAAGTTAAAACATTATTCACATTCTGCTTATTTTGAGGGCTCACAGGAGGTTTTAGTATAGAGCAAACATCACCTATGGCAACTTCCAAATGCTTTAAAGCTTTTTTGTCTATATGCATATTATTTTCTATTTTGATTCAGCTCCCCACCTGTTAATTCACTAAGTCAAATGGCACCTTTCTGCTTCGCGATTGTAAATGTCAGAATATTGAGCAGTAGCTTGTTACTGTTTTTCCACCAAAAAAACTACTGCCTTTACATTATTCTTTGTATCTTTTAATTAATACCAGGCTGAGTTGATTCCCGTCACGGAATGAACTTGCTTGGTTAAAATTGGGGAAAAAAGAACAGATAACATGTGCCTGAGATCTCTTGAGTTGGTGTTTCCAATTTTCTGATTAAAAAAGGATTGGAAAGTTTCCTGTGCTTCTGTAAGAAGTATTTTTTCCCTTGCCTATAATCCTATTAACATATGAAGTACAAAGGCTGCCTAGTGTGCATTACAATGCTAAGACAGAAGAGGGAGTGGCCCCATCTTATATGTTCATAACACTTTGTTCTGACGGCATCATGTAACACTTGGCTCGTGTATGTCAACAAAATGTTGCTCTGATAAGCATGTAGTCTCCTCTTCGGTTAATACATAGGACCTACAGCAGGTAACGAGAACCTGGCAGCCTGCCTCTGCATATGGCTGTTGTAATCATCTAGTTCTCCAGATCCTACATTAACTTCTAGCGAGACCTATTTCATGTAATTTTATTCATCTTACTACATTTTATTTACAGAGATATTACAAAATATATTGTGAGCTGAGTACAATTAGTCAGTACAGTGTGGATTTGGCAATGCCAGAGTCAGAGTGGTGAAATTATGCTATTACGGATTTTCAATTGTTTTAATCCATGAAAGGTAGATATCAGATGGTAAGGGATGCTGGAAACATCCAGACCTTTCCAGAGTCCAACCTGGACAAGGGAGCAGGTCCAGCTAGGGACTTTCTTGGGGTTTTATTCTGGCTTTTTCCAAAACACACAGTTTTATCGCATTTAGTGTTAATTTAAATTAGGCACGATGTTACTCTGCACTCTCTCTATTGAGAGAGATAGGCAAATCATATCTGAGGTGGTCCTTGGCTTCATGGTGCCCTGAAGCTAGATGCAAAGAACTGGACCTAACCTAACTGACTTGGTCAAGTTCACATCTGACAGACATGGCTGCAGATACCTCACCTGGCACACTGTCTTCATGTTTCTGCGTTCACCACACTAACACTCCTCGCCTAGTTTTTTAACTTCTTGTAAGAGACCGGAGATGAAATGCTGGTGGGCAGAAATTGCTGCTGGGCTGGCTGATGATAGATGTTAGTCGGTGTCCTGTTTGATCTGAATGTATACCATGCAATACAAGGTATCGCTTCTTTAGTTTCTCTCCATCTATTTTTTGGCTTGGTCTTGTGTTCGATTCATCCTATTTGTATTTACACTGATGTAGCGGTCCCACATGAGACTCATGCTCCCCTTCTTCCTTCTGCCTGTTGCTTGTAGGCCCACATTGTTGCAGGGATTGGATTTGTAGGTGGCAGAACCTCCTTAGCCCACTTGGGGGCCTCTTAAAATTTTTTCTCAAGGCTTCAGCAGTTTAATACTGGATAAGTCAGCTCAAGTTGAAGGCAAAGCTATTGCATGGAGTTTCCGCAAGCTCTGTCTGGCTCCTATTGCAAAGCGGAAAAGATGGTCTTGTCTTTGGTGAGAATTGTATCAATGGTGTAACACGCAAGCCAGTAGCGGCAGTGACCTATCGCTACCTTCACATGGCTCTGCAACTGTCTGTGTTTAATGCACTCAAGGTTAGATGGCCACAGGCAAGAATCAAGTGAGTGTGTCTTGATCTTTGCTTCTGCTTTAAACACAGTGTGAGGGTAGCTCTGAAAAGTGCCGCTGGGATTGGGGTCCCAAAGTCCAAAGGTCACCTTAAGGGATGAGAGAACCTCCCACGTGAAGGTGCTCGTTACATCCCTGCCAAGATGCGCGTGGGCATGGCACTGTTGTAACACTGTAGGCGTCATGCCCAATACAAGAGCTCGAGACATCCCCGTGGCTGCCCGTTTCTGTGCGTGAATGGCATTGGGTTTTTTTCTCATTCTTAAAAATGTGGTTGCTGTTTTTACTTTTAACAGTGGAGGATCTTCATGAAAGCCTTGCGAAATTCGATGTTGAAGGTGGTGTAAATAATTGGGTTGACAGCACTGTTGACATATCCAAGCCACGTAAAGGCACTGTACATTGCTGGGGGGATGTTGCAATCGCAGTGCATGTTCAGGATGTGAGTGATGAAGAATGGGAGCCAGCAGATGATGAAAACACCTGGGGGAAAAGGAAAGAGACAGAGTTTGATTGCTGAAAGCTGGACAAATTTTGAGACTATGAGAACAGAAAAGTTCTTTTGGGTATAAAGGAAAAGTGTTTCCCTGAGGAACAAGCCTTCTGTTTGTCTGTAAAGTCTCATAGTCTATATTCTGAGTATCCAGGTACTAAAGAACTTATTTGCTGATGTAATTAGACAAGTTACATCAAAAAAATCTGGCCTTTGGAGGTGCCAGTTCCATGCTGAGCTATGCTGCCTTTTGTGTTCTAGAAAGCACATGAGCTAGCTCTCTTGCCCCTGCACCCAGCTGTCCTTTGGCAGCCCAAACACCCCACAGGTGGACAGCTTTCTGAGCCTTTTGTACAGCACTATGAACCGTTCCTAGCTGGGAAGGAGGTAGCCTTCCTATTGGCAGCCTCTTGCCTACATACCCTCTAATGTCTCCAGTGAAATGATTTCTGTGGAGGCCTGGAAAAAGTGTCTATGCTGGACATTCAGGCTGGCTACCCTAATCCCGGGTAGCTATTGGTTATCTGGAGAAACTCAAGAGGAAGCCAATGCGCACTCTCACCGAGTACAATGGCTAGCATCTGGGTGGCTTTCTTTTCCTTCTGTTGTGACAATTTTCTCCTGCTCACAGTCTTGAGAGAGGTCCTCGTCTTGCCGTTGGGCATCGACTGGATCTCAAAGACCTTGGCTGTGTGGGGTGTTTCTTTGGCATGTCCATTCTTCTCTACTTTCCCAGGACTGTCCAAGGGTGCCTGCAGGGTTGAGTTGGTGCCCTGATTAGAAACAACTGGCACAACCAGCTGATGGTTACTTGGTGCTGCTGGTTTGATGGTGGTTTTCTCAGGGGGACTGGTACTGGACACCATCTCCATTTCCATCTCTTCTATGTGACTCTCCGCCTCCTGGACAAGAATCAAATGTCCACAACATAAAGACAAATAAATATACAGAGAGGAGCAATGAACATTCCTTACAGAGTGAAGCTGGATGATGTTGAAGAACAATCAATCCCTCTTCTCCCTCCCTACATTTTTGGTAATGATTGGAGAAAGGGCTGTAAAGTGTTTACAGATAAGAATACCTTTGGGTAGATGGGATCGACAGAACTGCAGTGAATGGCTCTCCTTTATTGCACTAAGAAATGGGAGGGACGCTGTCTCCACTCCCCATAGTTTTTATTTAGGTTTTCAGAATATAAATAAACAAAACCGAAATCAACAAGCAACCCTCAACAAAGCCAATGCAGTCCAAGGCTTAAAATAAATAACAGAGAGGAGAAGAAAATCAAAGACACAAAATGTTAAAATGCCATGGCTTTTATAGCTGATCTTTAGATGAGCTTAGTCTGGCTTTTTGAGCTCTGTGATCTTAAACCCCCTGCTTCACTCTAAGGAATGGGAAGAATATTTAAATTTTGAGATTGAATGGCAACCTTTGTTCTTAGTTTATTCTTCTCCCACCCTACATAAATTCATTTTGTGTCCTGAGAGGAGAAAAGGGGGAAGCTAAAGGCTCTGAAAAGCTACCACTTCTCTTTAACACTCACCACTTTGCGCTTATTAACTTGGAAACTCCCATTGGACTTCACAATAACTGTGCAGAGCTTGACGTCTTCTGGATGAGTGCATTTGTCCTAAGGGGCAAGCACCAGCTCAGAGGTTACACAAGCAGATAGTAATTGGGAAGAGAAGCTGGTAAGGGAGGCACGTGGAAATACAAACACAGGGCATGAAGCAGAAATTAATCAGTGTGACTAAGGTGCTAAGAATGATGGAAACTACTCTGAAGAAGCGGTAATGGAGGCAAGTATCCCCTGTGCTTTTCACCAAAGGAAGGAAACCACAAAGATCTGCTTATGCTTCAGTCTATCCCTGTCTCGCTGCCTCCTTTGCTTGATGTGACACTGGCCTCTGAGGCAATGCAGTTTGGAGGTAGTGCCTCTGGGACTATACATTCCTACTGGTTGTTTTGCATGTGCTGCCACAGTAGCGTTTTGACAAGCGGTCTCACACTTAACACGCTCAGCTGGACTGCATTTATATACATATCTCATGCTTTGAGAGGCTGTTTTCACTGCAGAGTTATCATTACCAGCGGTGTCGTTTGCACCCCAGCCATGCAAACAATTCCCATTGAACTTCTTTGTCACAACAGCAGGACAGACTCGGAAAATAATATAGCCTGTAGTCTCGGGTACCCCAGCCCAAACTCAGCAGAGCCAAAGGAAATGCAGTCTGGTTAATGAAGCAGCTCCTAATGCAGATCTGCTGCTGACGCATCCCCTGAGATCCAGGGAAGCCCGTGAAGCACCAGCCAGTGACTTGATAATCCAGAACGTGCAACTGGGATTCCGGAATGGCACAGGACATGGCATTCACCTTTTTGTGATCCACAGTTTCACCTCGTCCAGCCAGTGTCACTTGGGGAAAGGAGGAAGTGCTTTGGGGGATGAAGTGGAGA
Source organism: Nycticorax nycticorax (assembly GCA_023375905.1). Taxonomy (NCBI): domain Eukaryota; kingdom Metazoa; phylum Chordata; class Aves; order Pelecaniformes; family Ardeidae; genus Nycticorax; species Nycticorax nycticorax. Next base: position 40,122 of record JAKFQP010000941.1, read on the forward strand.
AGGAAGGGGAACGGATAGAGGCTGCTGAGAGCAGGGCAGAGGTCTGGTTACCTTTAGCGGGGCTTGTGTGTCTGAGTCCAGGCCGTGGCTACTGCGCTTGGTGTTGACACGCTTCCTGCGCTTCCGGAGCACTATGTAAATCTGCACATACACCAGCAGGGTGACAATGAAGGGAACGTAGAAGGAGACGATAGAGGAATACACAACAAAGGCAGGGTTGGCAATGATGCACTCATTCTCATCTGGAAGACAAAAAGTTTCAGGCTTGTTGTCCCTGCTGCTAGGAGCTAGCACCGGCTTCCTCTTCTCTCTCCCTCTTTCAGAAGGCACAGAGATACCCAGAGAGTGAGGGGTTCAGGTTCTAGGGGGGACCACCATGCCAGCTGGAAGTGGTACCAGAACAGCAAACTCCCCTTGGGTCATAGGGAGTCACATACAGACCCAAAGTCCCTAGCTATTGCTTGCTGTATAACCAAAAGCTTGCTGATCCCATGCTGTATACAATCCAGTCTTCCTATGAAACTGATAGCTGAACAGCCAGGTCTTTTCTCTCCTGTCTCAGTGAAGCTATTTGTCCCATTACTTTCCTTTTTGCATGTTTTAATGTAAGAGGGACTTTGATTTTGTAGTGGACAAATGTTAATGTAACATTTATGAGTGTTGTGTAAACTTCTACATAACCTCAGTCCTGATGTGTCTAAAACACTGGTCTGGAACAGCAAGAGATGAAACAGATCCAGAAGCAGCTGACAGAAACAGTGTGGGGTGACACCAGGCGAGGACACCTGAAACAGGGATGGATACATCCCAATAAACCTAAAACCCGTTCCCAATGTTTATTCCTGAATTGTAACAAAAGACTGTCTGGGGACCCAGTAAAGCCAGGAAAATGCCAATAGCCAGCTGCAGGTGGCGTAACACTCACCTGTATTGTTGAGGCCAAAGAGGAGTGGGCAGGAGATAGCAAATGAAAGCACCCAGACCACAGCAATCATGACCGTGACCCTGCGCTTCGAGCTGTAGCGGGTATTATACAGCATTGGCATTGCTACTGCTGTGTACCTGCAGCGTGAAGATACAAACCCAGTCTATTGTTACTCTGCCAGTGCTGACAAACTCTGTGGGAAATTACATCTAGTTCCTGTGTCTGAAAGCCTGGTCAAACAAGAGAATATAGGGCAAGTCAGGTTTTGGTAGTCTCCAAAATGGCTGCATTCTGTGTTTTGGAAGGCATGAGGCTGGGGTCGACTTAGCATAGCATTTTCTTCCACTCTCTCTGAGCTACTGCCTTCCCACTGATGTCTGCTCCATCATTCAAACAGAAGGACTGAACGAATAGGGACATATACAAACAATCCCATTTACATTCTCAAGACCAGTGTTTCTATGTCTGGTTCTGACAGAATCCCTGCTCAGACCTCATTTAGGTCCTCTAAACTGCTCTTCAGAATACATCAACAACACTAGCTCTCATCATTTTCAAGTCTCTGAGTCACAGGTAAAATTAGACCATATAAAGATGGCCGTGACTTGCTACTGTGGATTTGACAGAACTTGCTGCCACGCAGCCCTCACCTGTCAATGCTGATGGCACAGAGGTTGAGGATACTGGCAGTACACATCATAACATCAAGGGTTACAAAGATATCACAGTGGATCCGACTAAACCTCCACTCACCAACCACCTGCAAAGAGAGAGAATAAGGTCAGTAAAAGAATTCACTGAGGTTATGCTATTGAGAGGGTCTGAAGGGAGAATTTTGCACAAATATATAGATGCTTGCTGGTAGCTGGAGTTCTGCTGGTTCAAGAGGGATCAAAATTTTGTCTACAGAAGTTCCAGCTGGAATCAGGTCACGTGCAATCCGTCACATGCTGTGTCAAGTAGGATTGTTTGCTATTGAGTGCCTTCGAGGACTTTGTCCTGTCTGGTCTAAAGGTCCCAGATGATGGCACTTCCACAAGAGAAGTACTCTGCTCCTTCCAAACCATTCTTTAGAGCATTCCCCTGAGGGCTGGTGTGATTTTGCCCCTTCTAATTCCATCCTGTTACTCTGTATTGAGTTGGGCAGCCCAAACAGCAGACACAAACCTGGGCTCCTATTCCAATGACGTAAGGGAGTGCAAGTCTCCTCAAAGTCAGAGTGAACAATGCAGGAGCTTAAACAGGTCTCTGAAGCATCACAAAGAAGTATTAGGAAGGAAAACCATTAATTTTATATCCCAAGCACCTCTAATTGAACTTACAGCCTTTTATTAGACACTTTTTTGCAATTATACTCAGCAAAGATCAGCAGTAGAGAAGCAGGAGCTTTCTTTCTTTTCTTAGTTTAAGAAATCAGAGTGAAATTCCTCGCGGTTTTTTTCTTTTTTTTGGAACGAAGTGAACGAGATTAATTTAATTCAGAGTGAAAATTCCGTGACGCACTACATGTTGTGATAAAGACAAAGAACTAATGATAAGACTTCCAGTTACCAGTAGCCTTTTTCTCTTCACTTATCTTGCTATTGAAACTGAACTTTGCCAATTAAGTTTAATAGCAATTATTAGGACTGCTGTATTTGACATGTGATGAAAAAAGTATATTTCCCTCTAATATAAATAGAGTCCTACTGCATTTGAAAATAGAATGAATAAGATATCTATTCTTCAGTTATTTCTGCTCTGATATACATAACCATAGGCAGCATAAAGAAGGAAGAAAGAATGACTGCATTGAAGTCTGAGTGACAGCTGAATACTCAGTGATTAAAAAAGCACTTAAGAGACAGTTACATCAGTAACATCAGTAACTTTGAGGAGAATTTGCCTAAAGGCCAAGGTTTCCAGCCAGGTATAAGCCTCTGCAAAATCAGGTTCCTGAATGCATAGTTTCGAGTTTATGGGAGATGCTGTAAACGGCAGCAGTTCTTTCTCTTAGGGCTTTCATTTATGTAGGAGAAACCTGAGAAGTTTGCATCGAGGCTGATTTTTGAAATTCTTTCCTTTTGATGTTAGTTTTTGTCCATGCTTGTGGCACAAAGCCTAAAATCTATTTACAGAATTAAGGGTTCTAGTCATTTTGATTTCAGGCTGCTGACCCAGAGAGAGACCACAGTGTGCCTAACTCACATCAATCCATTGGCTCCTTCTCTGTCAGCAAGTATTCATCATGGTTTTTGTTACTGCAAGCTAGCAGTAGGTTTAGCAGTGTGTGGATAGCAGAACAGGCAAAAGTAAATAAATAAATTTTAAAAAGTATTGCTGAGATGTAGAGTCCTGATTGTCCTACTTGCTAAGACTAAGGAAGCTGAGGTTCCTGGCCAACTCCATGCACACATGAGCCCAGGAAGGGGAAAGCATCTTACATCATTTGTGCTTTATTCTTCCATGTTGAAATAAGAAGTGTCTGAGAGACTCTTATAGCTGGGCCTAAGAGAGCAAGAGCTTCTCACAACATAAAGCCTCTGTTTAAAATGGGTTGTCACAAAAGAGAAATATAATAGAAGAGCATAACTAGTCCCAGAGGCATTGACTACTATCACAGCCAGCCTGTGGTCACATTAATAAGCTTTAGCAGATGCATGACGCTTTACATTTTTGAAGTGCCATGAAAACAATAATTAACTAGAGCAATAATTAGTATTGTGGTTTCTCAACAGCCTATGTCATGTCAGTGTGTTTGGTTTGCTTTGCATTAATACTTAATAGGCTAATTGATTATGGCTTCTTCCCCTGCTTTCCTCTCTGTTTTATCGTTTCATAAACAACTGCCTGAAATGAATTAATTAATTGCAAAGTCAATATAGTTTCAGTCTCATGCTTTCTCACCACTGTTCATTCTCGCTTCATTGTGATTGCCACCAGCATGCCAGCTCTCAGCGACTGAAGAACACGGTCATCCCAGCAAAGGGGGGCCAAGGGAGAGGGGGTGTGGATCTTCTCTTATTCTTTCCTCTAGAGATGCATTTCATTCTTTCAGGCTATTTACTGTTGTGAGAGTCATTTGCCATCAAGTAAACAGGTGGCAGTCTTGGGAGTATTTGACTTTGACAAACCACAGCGCCACTCAAATATGGCTCTGTATGCAGGAGCATAGAGCTCTTTTGTACTAAAGTGATGTGCTAGCGGCAGCAATGTGAAAAGTAACTCACTTGTGATTCTATTTCTCTCATATATTGTGACATAAAAGCTCTGGATTTACATCCTACTTCTACAATTGCCTGCTCTTCTTACTACCGTAGTCCTTCAGAAATAGGATTTTGATTACTATTTGATGCAGTTTATTAGTGTGACACCCATGATATTGTTGCAGATTCATCCTTTTGCTTGGGAATGAACAGTTCATCTGTGTAGTTCTGAAGACAAAACTGAGGTCCTTTCAATCTTGACCCTTCTATTAAAAGGTGAAATTTTCAATGCAATTGGATTGTAATTTAGTCCTCTGAACAACAGTGTATTTTCAAGTCAACCTATCACCTGCTATCCTGTCCATTTCCTGGAAAAAAGTCTGACCAACTGTTAGGAAATGAAAAGCACTTTTGTCTTGGGAAATTCAGGAGGTCTTGAAACAGCTGATGTCTGGGCTGCTAAAATTTCCCTCTGTCTACCCATTCACCAGAAACATTCAGTACTGCAAAAGAAAACTGGGTCACCTACCTCCAGATAGACCACCCAAGGCATGACCAGTGTTGCTACCAAGAGATCTGCCACTGCCAAACTCACAATCAGGTAGTTAGTGGTAGTCTGAAGGGCTTTTTCCCTGGACACAGCCATACACACCAGCACATTGCCAAAAACAATGACAAAGATGAGGAGGGTGAGCAGCATGGCATAGTAGTTATACTGAGGCTTCTGGTCTGCACTGGACTCGTTGAGTGGCTTGCTCCAGTTCCTGTCACCGATGTCACCGTTGTACCAAGAGAAGTTTAGGGGATCCATGGAGGTAAAAGTGCCAGGTTCCAGCTCCACCCTGACACAAAGATGTTGAAAAGACAGTCAAAGGCCAACATGTAAAGTAAAAATAAAACAATTACAGATGTGCTAACTCACTTTTGGGATTCTCTGGAGCCTGTTCCCCCTACCCTGAATTCCTGTGTGCAAATGATTGACTGACCGGAAATGCAATGAAGACCCAGATGGGAGGCTGAGCTGATGATCAGATACTTAGGCAGGGATTCAAGAAGTTAATTTCTATGTCCAGTTTATCCCCCAGATTTCTGTGGCCAGGGTTATTAGTCAGTCTGTGTTACAGCCAATTCAGGCAGACTGCCTGGGAGTCTGGACATTCCCTAACCACTAACTGCTCTGTGTTAGGTGTGCACAGTTCAGGGCAGAAGTGCCATGACCCACTTTGTTTATTTTTCATGTGCTTCATGGGGCTTTGGGCTGTGTTCTTTTTTTTTTTCCTTTTTCTTTGCTTTTCCTTATTTTTTCCTCCAGCAGGGAAATAAATAAATAAATAAACCTAGAACCGAATTGTAATGATAATGAAACTTGACAGCAGCAGTTTTGAAGTCAGGGTTGGACTGTGCCTGCCTTCTGCCATTCCCCTAGTGAAGCTTCGGTGCAAAGGGGAAAATGGTGGGGGCATGACTGGGTGCCATCCCATAGTGCAGCTCCTGGCACCAGGAAGACAAGTCTCCTTGGAAATCTGTGGCATCCCAGCAAACCATTTCTTCCCTGGCCAATGTCAACTGCAAGTGTCTCGTATATTTAGGGGGTTGTGTTTGTTTTATGCAGGCATTGCAAAGACAACTACAAATGTTTTCTAGTCTTTTGGATGACTTCTGTCTTCCAGGGCTGCCTCTGTGCTCTGCTTCCTTAGCTGGGCCGTTTTCGGCACATAGTTAGGGGGCTGTCATCGAGAGGCCTTCCTTTGGTTTCCACTGGCTATGGATTGGGTCCCAGGCTTACAGGCGTTTTTTATGGATGAAGAGGAAGAAGAATGAAAATGAATAGAACAGAAGAGAAGAAACAATATTCTAAAGAAGTGTTGCTGTCTGGATAAAGAGGTTTTTGAGTTATTAGCTGCAAATGCAGACAGCAAAAAGCTATCCTCTGCCAAGGAAGATGTATACACAAAGCTAAAGTGTGGGACGTGGTGTGTGGAGTGAAGGTCATGGTTTCTGCTCTGATGATACACTGCAGTAGAACTGATATCTCTTAGGCCATATTTCTTTATGGTGCAGGCTAGTGAAGGTGCATGAATGTCCATGAGGTTATATGGATTTTATGCCAGCAGGTGATGCAAAGCAGTGATATCAGGACTTTGCACGCTCCTAGATCATTGGCATCCAACTGTACATATGTCCACATTGTGAAAAACTGGCTAAAAGTTAGGCTACATCATGCAGACAGAGCTTGGCAGCAAGTGTCTGTGGTGGGGTCTTTGGTTGCCACCATATGAGAAACAGAAATTTCATGTTTTCAGTGAGACTGCAGTATATTTGGCCACTGCCTCTGGCGTACTGGAAAGACTTTTTCCTGGCTGTCTGGTGAGGCTCTTTTGGCTCTCATTTAGGTGGGCTCATTTAAGATCTCCCAGGGGAGGATCTGTGCAGTGGGTGTTCATGATGGTTGGCACCATCTTCTGGGTATTTTCACACTACACCTGGATCCTGCTGGAGTTGCTACACACTTAGAAAAAGGGATTTCCACATGATGTGTGTTTGCTGAAGCAGTATGGGCTGCAACATGAGTATTGCCTCAGTCTGCAAATCATCCCTGTCCTCTACATAACTGAGCAGGTAGTGCAGGCAGAACTGGACATGCTCAGATCTCACTGGTGTGCACCTGGGTCCGCCTTTCAGAGAGCCACAAAGGCCATGAAGAGAGGAGCACTGAGTTGAATTTCACTGTCCGCGCTAAAAGGTTCCCTGAGCTCACCAGGTTCGCTAGTGCCAGATGCTCCAAGGACAAGCAAGTGGAGCAGTCTGATCATAATAACACGGCTCTGGCGTGCAGCAGAGGCAGACAAATGCTAACATCAAGTCATAGCTGTGCCATTGAGCAAGGTGAAATACAGCTCTGTTCCATTTGTTGAAACAGAGCTGCTTTGTCAATTGGTAAATTAGTAGGGTGAGGGCAGCAAAAATACGGTTGTCATGCCTGAACTGCCACCCATAGCTGCAGTGGGTCTCTGGAATGGCATTAATCCACGTTGATCATTTCAGCCCCTTGGCAGGTTTGCTTGTGTGTTTAAAAGCAAAGTATCGAGATCTGTACCTGGGCCTGAAGTAGTCACTACATCAAGAAACGGTGGTGTGTCAGAGAGCATGATGTAAGGGTAAAGGCAAGAGGTGTTCAAAAGCAACTGAAGATTTTGGCTGCTTTGGTTTTGGGGTTTCTTGTTTGAGAGATCTTGAAGGGACCTCATTCACTGCTCAGCCCTTCCTAAGATCAAGTATTCCATGCTTGTCAAGCTGTATCTCCCTAAAGACCACTGTGATTTGAAAACCTGGCCATGTTCTCCGACATCCTAAAACAGGCCATTTCATTTTCTTAATAAAAGACAAAGTGAATTCAATTTATTAAACCATGTAAGTGATCAAAATAGCAAAACATTTGCAAATATCAAATTCACCTGGGAACAATGGTTTCTTTATGTTTCACTGAGCTTTTGTGTCTTTTCTCATTCAAAGAACAATTTGTATAATAATCCTTGGAAATTTGTTGCATATGGGTCCTTAATAGCTGATAATTCAAAAAGTGTCTGTCTGACAGTGCTATCAGCGGCACTTGATAGCTCTACAAATGTCTTCTTAGAAACTGTCAAAGTGTCAGAAATTAATTAAATGTTAGCTTATGTGACTCAGAGTGAAGGGGAAAAATCAATGCTAAATGCAGCAACAGTTTTTTCTTTTCTCCTGTTGCCCTTTGATAATGCAAAACTATCTAGAGAAGGCAGAAACATGCATAAAATGCAGGATGAGAAAAAAAGCAGGAACATAGAAAAGTATCTTAAAAGTATAGGAGGAGTGGAATGATTTGATATGTGCAAGGATCAGCCCCCTGGTCCTATTCTGGCTCCTTCTGAGCTCTGACTGCAGTTCACAAAGCACAATTGTGCTTCATGGAGAAAAGGCCAGAGTCACAGGTGAGTTACGCACATAGCAATTCTAGCCCTGCTCATTTTACAGGCCATTGCCACTCAGTGGTGGAGTTGGAGGAACCATACACAGCTAATTTCTCATGTCCGTCTATTGAGCATTTACTTGATGGGGGTTTGCGAGGATATAGAAGGCCCTGGATAAAGCAAGCAAAAAGCCTCTTCTGTTTCTTTCTGCAGCTTCTGCAAGATATTTTTTTTTCAGTAGAACTTCCTTTATACCAATAATTTTTGTCTTTTCATGCAGCTGGTCATCATGAGGAAAGTGAAAAGATTGGGTATGAACATTGTACAAATTAAAAGTTTTGGTGTTTCTACTGTAAAAAAAGTTTTAGTCTGGGAAAATGAAACACAAAAAAAGTTTCAAATATTTTGCATGAAATACGGAAACTAAAACACAGTGTAATTTGTGATCACACAATTGAAGGCTCTATCTAGTGCATATGCCTATGGCACAAAACTACAATTGCATGGAAAACTCTGTTAATTCCTAACTTCTGAGAGTTTGAGATTTCAGTCCTAAAAATAATCTTAATTTCTCCAGACACAGAACTGGCATCATTTGGAAGCATCGTGGTGGCCATTAGAGTGTCTTGTGAGTCTTTCAGTACTGCTTTAAGGAGCACTTTTTATTTTACTGCTGACAGTTTCTCAGTAGAGAAGAAGCACTTAAAAAAGCTGACTAGAAAAGAGAGTGCTTTTCCCTGCATTTGTCCAGGCACCTGCATTTTCATATGGAGGCAGAGGGAAGATAGTACATAAATACAGAGAAAAGGTAGTACAAATGGCATCTCGTTATGCACTGTCCTTGTGGGACCTTGTTGAGTTTCGGTATCCCTGTACGCTACCGCCAGCGGCAAACCAGAGTCTCAGTTTTAGCTGAGACTTTGGATGCAGATGTGGGTAGAGTCCTGAAATGGAACAAATTCCTTTGTGAATTAACTGCAGTAAAGCCACTTTAATTCCCATATAGAGTCCACACAGATTTTTAGTATGGCTGAGCTAATCCAGATATGGATTTACTGAGAGGTCAAGGGCAGGACAGAGCAGGAAGGTTGCAGCCTCGTGTTTGATGCCAACAGTGCAGCAGCATGCCTGCATCGCACAGGGCATCTCTGCTGCTCCCCTTCTGTCTGATCAGGCGTACTCCAGGGTTTGTGCTAATCCCCTTTACATTAACTCCCTTGAGTGCCCCTGTTCAAGCACGGCCTAACTGGGAAGCAGTTTGCCATCCAGAGGAAAGTAGCCTCTCCCAACAAATTCCCATGCTTTCCAGATGTCTTTCAGCAACTGGAGGAAATCTGCCATCTGGCTGGTACTCCCTGCTGAATATGACAGGGAAAAGGGAGCCACGATAGAGGCTATAAATGCAGAGCCAGAGTTTTTCTCTCCTTTGGAGTTAATTCCCTGTTCTTTTCAGAGAGCAAATGGAAAAATATGTTTGTTTGCAATGCCGGTATTTCTCGTTAGCTCCTCGTGATTGATCATCTAATTACCTTTGTGGCAAACAAGCACGACAAATGTGTAATGTTCACAACTGGCAGCAACAAACCCGTTTGTCCTCCTGGCAAGATCTGAAACATGAAATGTGTATTAAGCAGAGAAGCAGAGTTTGCTCTGTCATATAGAGATAGATGTACCAGACAGCTCACCGGGAAGCAGGGAGTAAAAGGCTCCAGCAGAAACTCATACCTACAGCTCACCCGTGTTTCAATAGTATCCTGGGTCTACGCTCTGCTCTTAGTTCTGTGCTGGGTCAGAGATACCTCGATTCAGTGCAAATGTCTTTCTTCCTCTCAGAAATAGCAAAGGTGTCACACTCTTTTCGGTCTTTACTCTGCTGGCCAACACCCTCTGGCATAAAATATTCACAGGCCTGATCCTGAGCAAGCATCAGTGTCTATCAGACACCACAATGCATGTCATTGCAGCATCTGTTTTCTGTTTGGTAAAGATTTATGGCGTTTGGAGCTAATCGGGGCCTGGCTGCCAAAACATGCAGCCAGCCTTTACTTCTTCAAAAAACAGTGTGAAAATTCCTAAGGTTTTGCCCCAGACATAACACATTTAAGGTTAAGTTTAGAGCTCAGCCTGGAGCAGGCTGGTTGAGGTAGGAGCAGGAGCCGAGTGATGCGGCTGCAGGAGCTGTGCCCTGCTCCCTGTCTCCATGCCCGAGCCATGGCCGAATCGCACCTCCCCAGGGCAGGCAGCACACGGTGGGGGCTGCAGGCAGCCAGCAGCACTGATGTGATCTGGGGAGGCTGTTGGTTCAGCTTTCAGGGCATGAGCTTTCCCGAGGACTCCATACACAGTCACGCTGCTCAGCTTGGGACTCACGGTTGCCAGAGCACCTCAGTGACTGAACTCTACGTAGACCTAACGGGAAGAGAACGAAGGCCACCAGCAACAATATCCCGATGGCAGATATTTCCACAGATACTGCCATAACCTCAAAGCCACCTCTACCTGCCTTTCCCAAGGTATTTCTTGCACACAGTTCTTGCCAGATTGCCTATTTCCCTCTGATTGCTGCTACCCAGACGTACCCGTCTGAAAGTCTAGCCTAGGACTATGTGAGGAAGGTGTTTAGAGACAGATTTGCTCACAGAAATCAATGATGTCTAAGTGAAATTTGCACAGTACAGTGCCTCCCTGAATATTGTCACTTTCCTCTGAAATTTTGGTATCGATGGGCCACAGGGAAGCTGTCAAACTGACATCCTTTCTATCCAGAAGCTGCTTCTTGATGCTGTTTACTGGGCCCCACTGAGAATGTAACTGAGGCATTCCATCAAGGGAAATAACATACTCTTTTGGAGTAGGGAGGTGGTGGGCGAGAAAGAGAAGGGGCAAGTGTGTTGAGGAGCCGGCTTTTTTCTCTGTTCAGGAGCACTGTGCAAAAGCAAGCAGCTTCTGAAGTAGTTTTGCTATTTCTTGCATGTAATCCCAGAATTGATAATCCATGCTGTGAATTCCTGGTCGTGGTTCACTGGAGAGCAAGGAAGGTGTGTGACAGCTAGCGGTGAGCAAGAACCTCTTCCCACCCAGTTCTACACAGGGCACAGTGTCTGCAGACATTGAGAAGGAGGAGGAAAGGTCAGGAATTAGGAAAATATTGTAAATTCTGTCTTAACCTGAGAACCATAGTACCCACTGGCACATCTAACGCTGATAAAAAATCATGGCCACCTTCCTTGGCATCTGACACTCCAGGATTAGCCGATACACTGAACAAAACAAGCAAAGTCCAAGTGGCTTTAAATGAACCTGATTCCCCCAGGCACTGAGTAGGACATGCAAATACAGCAGAGATTTGACAGTCATGACTCATGAGGTCCTGGCAGTAATTACATTTGAAGCAGTTCTGAGCACTGACTGTATCACTTCAGAAGGCAGTACTGGGCTAAGTTAACTTTCCACCCTCCTTGCATTTTCTTAGTGGTAAGTCTCTAGTAGTAAGTAGAATACAGGAGCAGTAGGCTTAGCTACTTCTGCACCTAGAGGTACCGAAATTAGAGACAAAGATCCTGTCAAGGCTGCAGGTTTTTTGGAGGGCTGAATTCTAACCTCAGCACTGTGCAACCTTTGTATCTATCCAATACAATAGTTCTTCCCATCAGCTCCTTGCAAAAGCCTCTTGAAAAGCTTCCTCCTCCCCTGCCTTTCTATATTGGCTCCCCGTTCTTCAGATCCTTTGTTAGTTGAAATACAAGTGCAAGGCATTTTAACCACAGTTGTTGCTCACTTCTGATTCAGAAACATTGCTGCATTTGGTTTGGTCTTGCGTAATATCTAATTGGATCTTCCTACTAGAAAGCGTGCATATGTCCCCCCCGGAGTGTGTTGTAAAGCACCTAATCTAAGCACTTCCTCCTGTAAGTGCTCAGAAGTGCTATTAGCATGGGGTTTGTATATAATACGCTCCTGCCACATAGGCCTTTGAGTCACTGACTTTAACCGTTCTTCTCGCTGATGCCACAATATTTTCTATTCACGGCACTTTACTTCTCAATAATTGCATTGTTCAGAGCTCTCTGCACTAATTCTGTAATGTGAATCACCACCTCCCTAACAGCAGCACTGGGACAGAGTGTGAAGAGAACCACAGCAGCCTGAGCTCTTTTCTCTGGAACACAGAGAGTTTCCTTCCTGTGGGAGTGGGTGACAGGATGATCTTGCAATAGCCCCGTAAGTCAAGAACTGCAAGGCTGATGCCTTGTTTAATGCAGATCCTCTGGCGCCTTTGACTTCAAGAAGTCACTTGGTTTCTCAGTTCTCTATTTGTGGTAGTAGTGCATTAATCACCCCTCTTTCCCTGTGATGCCATGAATTTTTGCCAAGGTTTGACATTGCATTGCAGGGAGGAGAGGGAAGAAGTTTTTCTTTTTCCCAGAGCATTTGTCCATTATCCCTGGGTACAGTGCTGATGAGCAAAATGTTTCCCAGGACTGCTACAGTACTGGCAGAAGTGGCACAAAGGGAACAGAGTGGATTACTGCCCTCCCTATTGAAAACCAGTGCACACATTAGTCTGGTCCATTTGGAGAAGGATGTTCTAAGGCTGAATTTCACTGGGAATTGACTGCCTCCTGCTCTCATGTCCTTTGAAAAGCTCAGCCTTAATTAAAGGCTTGCAAATTTTTTTTGCGCGTCCTAATGGAAGGGAAGAATTCAGTGATATCTTCCCCAGAGATGGAGAAATGCACATTTAACTTGCTTTACCGTGTCTTTCTGCTAATGAAAAGCAGATTCCAGTTTTAAAAAGGCCTCCTCATTACTCAAAACCTGCAGCTTGTCCTGGGGTTTTATCGGAAATTACTTGGAATTTTCCAATTCTAACATTTTCTCGTTCCAATATGTCAAACAGTCAAAACTAGTAACTTTTGCAAGGAAAAGTTGTAGTGGGTTGGTTTGGGTTTTTTTCCATAAACGAGCTTTTTAGGACTATCAGGATTTCAAACCTGTTAAAACATCTCACGTCAAAATGAGGAAAAAAAATATAAAATAACTGTCTACTCTGAAATTTCAAAGTATGCCCTTTTCTTTGAAAAGATCTAACTCAAAACATTTTGGTTACCCAAATTTGGAATATATTTTGCAAACAGTTTTAGAAAATTCAGAACCATTTCCCCCTCACATCAGGTTTCGAAGACTTCTAACATGGGCTCTTAAACCATCACAGCAGCCTTTAGAGCATGTGGTCTCACCGCTAGCCCTCCTCAAAGCAGACTTGTCAAATGCACAGGCCGTCATCTCAAACACAGAAGGGCCGTTTACATCGCAAATCACTAGTTTTTCTTCCAGAATGGAAGCAGGTATAAACAGTTTCCTCCAGCAATGATCTCCTTCCAGAAAAACCCATCACTCTCTCTACCCACTATAAAAGAGCTTTGACTCCTGCCTGGCAGGCTGCTGGAGTAGAGCCATTGATTCCTGTTACTCTTTAAGAATACGTGGGTAGAGGGCAAGCTTTAATCTTTTGAACATTTGGCAGATTCAGAATTTTGTGAGCTGGAGCTACTCCAAATGCAACCCACTTGAACAGTTCTTAGCTTGGTGGAAAGGATAGGCAGACAAGGATTTTTTAAAACAATTTCTGACTCTATGTGCTTTCGATTTTGGACACCCAACCAGAAATATTGCACAGATCTTGATTTTCAGTGTTTAAAGGTGATGAATTTATTTCTTAAAAACAAAGACCCATTCCCAAGTCTTATGTTGGGCTCATTTGAAAACAAAATGTGGAAACAATCAGATCTTGCACTGCAGGATCTGATGAAATCTGTAACAGCTGCAGATAAGGTTGTGAATTCTTAGTGTAGGTATTGCATATTACTTCGCTCCTGCGTTCTCACATGGAGATGGCCACTGTCAGAGACAGGTCTTCTGACTAGAAAGACCTTGGTTCTTATTAAGTATTGCATTACTATAGACCTAAGATCCCGTTCTGTAAAAAAGCACCTTTTTTTCTTAATTCTTTTATATGTACCCTAATGCCAAATCTCTCTGACTAGATCTGAGCCTCTGACTAATCTAATAGATTCCCAGCCTTATGATACTAGCGATCTATCTTCTTTTAGAATTTGTTATGTGTTTGAGATCATCCACCAATGTCTGCAAATAACCCTTAATCAGCAGTAGAGCTAATTGTATTATTTTTGAAGAATTGAAAAGGTTGAATCTCTTCACTCCCCATCCCCAGTACCTATGTATAGAGGTGGCTGAAATTTGAACAAAATATTTGCTTTTAAGTACTGGCAAATGTTTAAGGATTTATAAAAATTATTTGGTTTTATCTGTTTAATGTTCACTGTACATTTTTGGTGCTTAGCATTTAAAGTGTGTAACTTAATTTGATTGCAGAAATAGATTGTGTTAATTCCTTAGTTGAATAAACCTTTTTTTTGCTCCAGTCAGGCTTCCCATGTTTATGCAGCACCTAGCACAAGGATATTTCAGCTCTGAGTCCTTCAGCCATACTTTATTAAAAGTAAATAATAATAATTCAGATTGAGGAGATCAAATATTTGCCTTCCACTTATGTCATCTAACATTCATTTAACATCTGCTCTTTTCATTGCCACGCCTATCGCTAAGCTTGTTTGAAAAACCCTTTGCTGAAGGAAGTGAATTCCAGAGGAAAGGAGAGCTCTTTTTTCCCTTCCCTTCCCTTCCCTTCCCTTCCCTTCCCTTCCCTTCCCTTCCCTTCCCTTCCCTTCCCTTCCCTTCCCTTCCCTTCCCTTCCCTTCCCTTCCCTTCCCTTCCCTTCCCTTCCCTTCCCTTCCCTTCCCTTCCCTTCCCTTCCCTTCCCTTCCCTTCCCTTCCCTTCCCTTCCCTTCCCTTCCCTTCCCTTCCCTTCCCTTCCCTTCCCTTCCCTTCCCTTCCCTTCCCTTCCCTTCCCTTCCCTTCCCTTCCCTTCCCTTCCCTTCCCTTCCCTTCCCTTCCCTTCCCTTCCCTTCCCTTCCCTTCCCTTCCCTTCCCTTCCCCCTCTTCTACTTAGATTTTGTGGATGTTTGCCCCAAACCATATATGACTAATATTTGCCATGAAATCTCTTTTAATAGATTCTCTGTAGAAGATTTGATGAAGATGTGTCAATCAGCACAATGTTCATGTGACTCCTCCTTGCTCTAAGTGCCACTTCCCTGTGTTTGAAACTTCAGGAAAACATTAGATGAATTATTGTCCTGTCCCTCATGGCGAATGAGTACAAATACAGGCAGAGGGGAGGTGAGGAGGCTCTGTGTATTCCTCCTGTACAAATCAGCCAGCACTCCTCAAATTTCAAATCCTAACGATCTTTAATCATTTAATCCCTGACCTAAATCAGCTCCACTGTTCAGCTTAAATCCCACCTCTGTCATCTTTGCAAGCACAATGTGAGTAGAAGAAGGACATGTCTCAGTTCTGGACCTATCCTTTTACATGTCCTCCCACAGAGTGGGCATTCAGCCATCGAGGAATTGGGCTGGATCATCAGCTTCTGTAAATCAGCGTCTGTTATTGTGGCCATAGTGCTGAAAAGGACTTGGAGAGTCGTGTGGTTCCTGCTTTGCACAGTGGCCATTCCCTGACGAGTGTTTGTCTGAACTTCTTGATCTAACCTTGAGCTAACCTAATATATATATGTGATATATATCTCCTCTCCAATTTGCCTTTACATCCTAATGCTGTTGCATCATTGCATCCCCTCTTTGTTCAATTTCGTCTACTCATGGAGGCAGAAATCCACTATGCAGCAGATCTTTTTCACTGTTACTTGTTGTGATACAAAAGCTCACGTTCTTAGAGGAATTATTGCTCCTAGGCATGATTTTCTTCCCAATGGGAGTTTTGTCATGATTTCAAATGGATTTGTCCCTCAGCTTCTGTAGCAGAGGTAGCTTAAGTATTTATGTCTCAAGCAGACGTGAGAAAGAGCCACATGCAATATTGCAAATAAAACTCACCTCAGAATGCCAGGGAACCAATTAAAAAAAAAAAAAGCAAAGTGTAAATGTTACAGAGTGAGCTTGCCTAGAGTTATCAACTTGCCATTGGAACCTGGATAGAACCTGTTTCCTGGTGCCATTCACATTTCAGAGGCTGGGGAAAGTCGCAGGCATGTCCTCCTGTGACGTTGGTGCGGTGACTCCTCGCTCACACCCCTCTTTTCCCTGAGGCACCTGAGGACAGCCACTCCCCTTCAAACATACAGCAGGGAAGCAGACTAAAAAGGAGCCAGGCATCTTTTCCCCTAGCCTTTTGGCTGATGAAAGATGCGATGTGACAAGAAGTGTCATATGTGATCAGATAACCCTACACGATGTTGATGTTGCCCCTGCCTGACTCACCGTCAAATCCCTCATCGGGATCGCAAGAGTCAAGTGCTCCCTTGTGCTCCTGCTATAGCCATCCAGCATCTGCGCTCCCAGGGCCCCATGCCCAGCTTGCTCCACAGCTGTGCCCTGATGTGCCTCTCGTGGAGACAGAGGGGAGGAAGAGAAACTGGCCTTCATCCTGCCGGTGTTTGAGGACAGGATTTGCAAACATGTCTAAAGAAATCAAGTGTTCGTTCTTGCTTGCTTTTTACTTGTTGAAGCTCCTCAACATTCTTATATAGGCCACCTGGTTGCTACTTTTTGAACCCTCCACCAACTAAGTGATTTCAATGGTTTTATCCTGGTTTCCTAAAGAAAAATGCTCATCTGGTTACACTGCAGGGGGAAAAGACGTTGTTGTCTATGGATTGGGGGGTGTATATTTTTCTCTGCCTGTCCTTTGGAACTGCTTGGTTGGTGTCAAACAAGCTTCCTAAAAGCAGAGGGGTCTTACATTGTATGTTAAGTTCTGCCATGTTTTGTGAAATTTAACAGTGGAAGGAGGAGATACCCATCTTGTTGGGTCCCTTCAAAGACCTCAAAGAATCTGTACGGGTGATTCCACCCACAGGAAAGCAGGTGTTCTGCTTCCATCATGCGTAGTACAACTTGTTTTCCAGGTGAATGCATGGCTATTTGGCTTTGTCCTGAGCTAGGATGTTAGAAAAGCGGATTAAGATGTTATCTGTCCTGTGTGTTTTTACCAGGCAGAAGGCACTAAACTGAACTTCTCCCATAGGCCTTCATTAAAATTCAGGCAAGCTCATTAGCATTCTGCAGTTTAACTACAGCACATGTGCAGATCACAGCCTAAGACTTGTCTCCCAGGTCTCCAGCCTGTTGCTAGAGTATTTCTAGTTCAGTTGATGGCTTTGGGCTGATCCTTCAGTGGGGGAGCAGGACCTGACAGCTGGTAGAAGCCTTGAAAAGAATCTATTTCCCCCCCGTACTCCGCATGACTTGTTGCTAACATAACTGACAAATCCCTACCCAGGAGAAAAGGTTATTCAAAGCTTCAGTGCTCAAGAGATGTTCAATTTTTTGAATGATTTGCATTGTTTCAGTTTCAAAATTGCAGAAAAGTCTTCTTGGTCAGAGGAGAGCACTATTCTAAGTGGGAGCGGGTTACAGGACAGTTTACTATGCTGGCTACCTCTTACAAGAGGCCAGCACAGACTAGCTGGTTATGTTTGGACTAGTAGCCTGTGTAAATTCTGCCACAGCCTTTGCTGCATGAACACTACGTTTGGTTTTAAGCACAGAAGGGGCTCTGGGAGGGTGCTGCAAATCTCAAGGCAAAGAAGGAGTAAAACACTGCTCATGTTTCATGGTTTTCAGATGCGTGGAGCAACTTTGGTGGGGCCAGCTGACAACCAGGGGGTTTGCCTGTGTTTCTCTAGCTCTGTCTTAGCCCTGGGATCACTGCACGCACTCAACAGCTGTTCTTGTAAGTTTTACCTGTTGACTTTTACACTGTCAGCAAAGCTTTCAGCCTGCTGTGAGGTATTAGTATACAGAAGGCTTTAGTATACAAAATACAGCCATTTTGCCCTGAAAAGTTTATAAACTAAACCCACAAAATGAGCAACAGGTGAGGACAAGAAAGGAAACTTGTTACTGTTGCAGTTTATATAGCAGTAATACCCAGGCCCCTTGGGAAGGGCTCCAGCTTCCCTCTGTGCAAACACTAAGCAGTTTACAACGCAAGCGGTGGCTTGGCTTGCTCACAGAATGGATCAGCCCCAGCACCCAGCCCCAGCACCCCTGGCCTGCAGCCCAGTAACCCTCCAGATTTACTGGCTGAGGTTACAAGTGGAAGCGGTGAATGGCATAGCTGTGAGTATTGTTTGCATCGACAGCTCTGCCAGTAGAATTTATCTGGGCTCAGTTATCAGGTATAGTCAAAAAAAGCCTGCAACTGTGGAAGTTGTAAAGAAGTACAAGCTCTGGCTGGCAGGACCCATTTCCTGCAGAGTGCACACCTAGCACCTGATACAGTGAATACTTCATTTTATCTGAGGCTTTTTAAGTGCAGCCATTGCATACAACATCCATAATGAATCCAATTCATTAATCCAGTAACCTGGACCTGCTCTAGTTATGAATTCTGTATTATTTCCATATTCCTTTAATCCACAAAGTCATTAACAGAGCTCCAGAAAGTCATGAATATTTCCACCCTATTTGGCAGGGAGCAGATACTCTTTCAGATGAAACGTTACAAAGAGCCACTAATGTTTTTAATTACAGAGAGCTAGGTAGAAGTCATTGTGAAAAATCAGGTGCTATCTTCAGCGGCTGTTTAATTCATCAGCAATATAAATAAGGGGGTGCAGAAGACTAAAAGCAAAACGTGCATGATCTGAACACACGTGCCCTACTTGCTGAAGGTGGAACAAGTACAGAAGTCCAAGAAAAACCTCCAGCAGGCACTGGCCTTTGTCTTCCTAAAAGAAGTGCATTGTAACAGTGCAGGGGAGAGTTGTTCTCTTTGATATGCTCATCCCGCACAGGTCCCCTTCTTCAGCCTGTGGTTCTCTCCAGGAACAAAAAAGTACCATCTGTAAGTGATGTGATTTCCTCTGTAATCACGAGTTCCTGTTGTTGCCTATGACTTGAATTTTTCGCTCACATTGAAATCAGACACATTCGTAGTGGTCAAGGTATTGTCACGCCTGACATATTAACGATGTCTTCAGCATAATATCTTTGGGGCAGACACTGAATGCTGATAGAAATGTCCAAGTTATTGAACTATCTCCTGCACATATGTAATAACTGCTTTAACATTCCCTTCACATGTTTTTTTTTTTCATTCTGTTTCTAAAGTATATTTATTGCCTCTACAAACAATGTCTCTTATGCTAAGGTTTTGAGTGGATGATTCTGAGGCCTTCTGAATCAGAAATTCAACAGCGAACTGAATTGCAAACTGTAGTCCCAAAGGATCTAAGCTTTATTATTATCCCTTTTTGTCATTTTCTGTTACTGTTGTAATTTCCTAATTGATTCTACCTTCACACTGAGAAAAAAAAAAATCTACAGATAAATAAAAATAACACTTGGAAAGGACGACAAAGGAAACTGCAAAGAAATAGACATCATATGTAGACAAACATCCTCCTACATAATGAATAATTGCGCATTGTCATTGCATGGATTTCTCCTTTTTTTAGTAAAATATCTTTCAAAGGAAATGCATGCTTGTACTCTAGAAAGAATATTTAGACTTTACTGGTGCTGTAGAACAAGGGAATGGTAAAATGTCAGTGGCAGAAATGATCTCTCTTCTAGGAACATTAACCTCTGTCAGAAGCTCTGAACCTGAACTTTTGCCGCTAAACAAAATGTGTTACCGAAGAAATTATTGCATTTGTATTGGGGAGGGGGAAAGAAAGAAAGAAAACTTGTGAGAAAAGCAGTTACCTTCTGCAAAATACTGATTCAGTTCAGCTTTCAGTAGAAATAGTTTTGGCCATGAAGTTTTCAGCTAGCCCTTGTTCTTACAGCTCTCCAGAACCAATGTTGTGCTTGGGGATATCAGGATAAGACATTTTAAAAGAGTGCTGCCTCTTCCCACCAAATTTGCTCTACATGCACACTTTCTTTTGCAACAAGGATAGTAAAATTATCCCGATCTCCTCAGATCTTGCTCAAAAGATGTCTATGCCAACTGAGCTCTCACTATGATGAAGTTGTAATTCTCAGTGTGATACCTTATCCTTCAAAGTACTCGGTTCCTCCAATTGTTCTGAATACAAAACATACTGTGCAATGCCACAGACTCTTTTAGAACACAAGGGGCCAGGACAGGTCTGGGAAAGACTTTATGCGACTGAAATGTGCAACCCTTAGCAATACACAGTTGCATAAAGCTGATGTTATTTTCTTTAAGCCAGTGAGCTATGTGCTGCTAGTTCAATACCCAGTTTTGTGCCTCTGAGAGCCTGACCCAGCTCCCAGGGGAGTCCCTGAGAACATGCCTGCCTTGCAATTTAAATACATTAGCCTACTCTCGTATGATCCGTGCTCAGAAATATCTACAGGCAGAACTCCAATGCCCCGTACTCATTAACAGATAGGAAGGAAGCCCTGTAGTTATTAATAGATATTCTAAGCTCAGCTTCTTCAAAGTGCCGTGCAGACACTTTGAGCTATAGCCAGGCTAACAGCCAGCGACGTGGATGGAAACTGCATGTGACCAAATGTGCTCAGTCCTTCTCTTTAGTCTGGAAATAGATCCACACCCAGAGATCCCTTTCACCAGCCAACTCTCTCTCTAGCACTTGCCCCAGTGCTATCCTTGGAAATACTGAAGCCTACTTTACAACTATTTGCAAGATTTGAGGAAAAGACTGCTCTTTTAGTCTCGTTTTCTAGAGAGGAAAAACCAGGGGAAAACTAAAGGTTCACTGGTACCTTTGTGTGCACTTGTAAAGTAATAATAATAACAACTGTAATGCTTCAGTAACCTCCAGTTACACTAGCGGAGGTCTAGCATCCCCGGTCATGGATCATGATCGACTTGAGATGCATGCTTTATAAATGAAAGCAAACCAATAATAAGGACATGTAGGAATCTTTAATAGCATGGGGATGCTGATGTTGACTCTTTGATTGCCTAGTTAGTAAGACAATTAAACCCCTCTATTACTGTCGGTTTGTCATTAAGTGCAAATAAGGAGCTTACCCATGCCTAGCCCATTCACTCAGAGTCATGGTGAGCTAAAGTATTCCTGTACAATCACAAACACATTTTTAAAGCATCCACAACTTCATGGGGATGAGAAATGATTCATGTGCTGGGACCAGGGTGATTCTTGCTGTTTATTCATATATACGGGGGGGTGTTTCTATTTTAAATGCTTTTTAAATTTATAAGACCTTTATAATTGTCACTTTTCAAGCATGGGTGACTAAAATTTGACTCCTAAATCTGTGTGTAAATGTCTAAAGGACATTTATCTAGCGGGAAAGTGCTAAATTTCCAAGCATGTAGATAAGGCTGTAACTCAAAGGTACTCTTGCCTGGAGTGGTCACCAGAGAAAACAGATTAAAAGGTTAATTTCTAACTTCAGACTTCAGTAATCCTGTAGGTAATCACATTTTTCTGGACCGTCATACAAATATGCAAAAGCTTGAAATATGCAGATACAGAGGTAACTGGAGGTCAGAAGAGTGCCTGTTACAAACAGAATCTTAATTGGCTAAAACTCCAAATTGCCTGAGATATTTAAATAGTGTTTGGGGTGAGGATTCAGTTTAGACCAGTCATTTGCAAGGTGTAATACATTAGGTAATAAATTTAACTTTCCTGATATACTGTCTCAGCTGCAGCATTCAGGGGAGCACGATTCAAAAGCCTGAGATGGTGAAGAGTTCATTTTCCCATAAAGCTGCAAATTGCGCAGTGCATTCTCAACAGTGTTGATTTTGCTGATACATCCCCAGCGTTAGCAGTTGGCAACCTGAAGCACTAAGCGAAACCAAATACACGTATTTATCAACTAATAAGTGTGTTTCCAGCTCCTGGGACATCTCAGACAGAAACAGCTGAGGCTACAGAGTCTGAAATTTGGGATAAATGATGGAACACGTACAGAAAGGGAGATACAAATCAAAATTAATGCTAGCTTCAAAGGCTGCACAATCGCAGAGGATTTCACTTACTTCAGCAGGACTGGATTGCACTCTGATTAGCTTTCCCCAGACAGCAGTACACAGGTTCAGTATGTTTATTTAGCTCCATTAGAAATCTGAAGTGAGGACGTCATTGTGATCATCCAGGCCTACCTACAGGGCTTAACACTGTGTTCTATTATTGACTGCTTTTATTGCTCCTTACAGTCTATCTCTTTTTCTCCAGTGCTACATAACACATAAGGCTGCATTTACATTTTCTGAATGGACTAATCATGGTTCTCTGCTTTGATAAAGAATGTGCAGCCTCCCACATAACCACATGGAAACCAACAGGGAAGAGTAAACCAGAAATAAACCCGTTCTAGGGGGTTGAGAGAAAAATACCCACCAAGATAATTGGGAGGGATGTACAGAGAAGAAGCAACTGAACACATAGTCACATCTTTAAAAAAATTATAATGCTAAAAATATCCAGATGAAGGACAGCAAGAGAAAACACGATTGAAGCAGAACAATTGGTAGAGGAGTTAATACTTATTAGCAATCATTTTAGATTGAATATAGGTTGGTTTTGTAACAGCACAAGGAATGATGCATTTGACAGGACTTAAACAATTGCCTCCCCCTTTCCCAAGGAATCTAGTTAGCAACACCCTGACACAACTTGATCAGTCTCGCGTGCTCCTAAGGAGTTAGCCAAAGCAAATATAGTTTCTAAAAGTTTTAATTCGTAAAATACAGTGAAGTTAGGTCCCACTCAAATCTTTCAAAATCTTTCCTCCCTATATTCCAAACCTTAGTATGTTTTAACATTTAGCCTACTGTATTTTCTCCTGTTGCCTTAAAAAAAAATAACCCTGAGAGGTCAGACAGAGTTCAAACAGTCCAGTATCTT
The DNA here is from genome assembly GCA_023375905.1 of Nycticorax nycticorax. NCBI lineage: Eukaryota > Metazoa > Chordata > Aves > Pelecaniformes > Ardeidae > Nycticorax > Nycticorax nycticorax. The sequence continues at coordinate 63,111 of JAKFQP010000941.1, forward strand.
TTCTCCAGTGGTATCCAGAAGCTCTTGCCTGGGCAAGAGCTTAAGAACGGAGCAAGCATGCGTGATATTTTTGCAAGTACTCTCCCATCACCCAACTATTTGCGTCTCAGATATTTACTGAGCCAGTGTGGTTTCTATGCATTCATCAACGATCAGTGGACTTCTTTCCCTTGGAACTGAAATTGCCTAGTGTTCCCTTGCACCTAGGTCAACGACATTTAGGAACATTTAGCATCCAGACAGCCTGTGGCAAGAAGCTTTACAGCTAAATTACATGTTATGTGAACATACACCCTGTCCTCTATCTCCTGGCATTGAAATATCAGCTATGTGCATGGGAGAAAGCAAACACTCATTTCCAGGTTTCCTAAGTGAACAGAAGAAATTTGTGCACAGAGAGTGAAATTGAAAAAGAGTTATCATGAAAGTGTTGTAAGGTTCGTGAGCCAAATCTATCTTACTCATATCTGAAGAGCTACAAATACTTGTGTATTTAAAGATAAGTATTTTAAGTTCCTTGTTGTTTTAGAGAATTTGTATGTAGTGTTTGTCAAAGAATATTGCTAGTCAGAAAAAGGCTATGTCTACCACGAGCGTGTTAAAGACAAGCAAGCAAGTGCTTTGTAGAAATAGAGCACAGGGCTTAGAAATTCATTCCACAGCTTCTTTCACGAGGTAGAAATAACAAAGTCCAAAGTTTTCAAGGTAATCTGAAATTCTGCTTTCTTTTGATGGAAGCTATCAATCATTTTGTTTCCATCCAAATACTCTCTGCAGTTTCAGAGGCAGCTTCAGAAGATAATTCCATATAATACCTTGGGTGCCAAGGATGAGAAAGCATAGGGGTAAGTCAGTTCATACCTGGTCCTCAAGGTTTTTACAGTCAAAGGACATTTTGGCTGTTGCATAGTGCAGACCTTTATCTGTCCAGTAGGATTAAAACAACCCCTTCAGCAGCAAGGGGGTTTAAAATCACAGAATCACTGAGTCATTTGGTTGGAAAAGCCCTTTAAGATCATTGAGTCCAACCATACTTGTCCACTACTAAACTATGTCTCTAAGCACCTCACCCACCTGTCTTTTAAATACCTCCAGGGATGGTGACTCGACCACTTCCCTGGGCAGCCCGTTCCAGTGCCCGATAACCGTTTCAGTGAAGAAATTTTTCCTAATATCCAACCTAAACCTCCCCTGGCACAACTGGAGGCCATTTCCTCTCATCCCATCGCTTGTTACTTGGGAGAAGAGACTGACCCCCGCCTCAGCACACCATCCTGTCAGGCAGTTGTAGGGAGTGATAAGGTCTCCCCTCAGTCTCCTCTTTTCCAGGCTAAACAACCCCAGTTCATAGAATCATAGAATCGTTTAGGTTGGAAAAGAACTTTAAGATCATCAAGTCCAACTGTTAACCTAACACTGCCATCCCACCACTAAACCATGTCCCTAAGCACCTCGCCTACTTGTCTTTTAAATACCCCTCAGCCGCTCCTAAGACTTGTGGCAAAAAAACATGGCAATGCCTTGTGAGGTTTTTTTTTTTATCCAGTGATGAACACAGAGGCATACCATGTAATTATACTTCCTAAGAGTAAATTGTACCGTGGAAAGAGCAATTCTCTGTGGCATTTTGAGGTGCATCAAAATGTAAGCCTTATAAGCTCAAATTTGAATTCCAAAGTTTAAGTAAACAGAGGGTGGGAGGGTGGAGATTTGCTGATTTATTACAAAGGGTGGGTTTTAGAAGAAGAACACACAGGAAATCATACTTTATGTGCTAGGCCTTTCTGTTCCTTGGAGGGGGCATATCTCAGCCACAGGCCCTCACTGGTCTGTGCCATTGTTCATACCTTTCAACCCAGCTGCAGAACACTGCTGTTCTGTTCCAGTTGCTTTTACCAGCATGTTTGTTACTTGTTTTATCAACTGACCAGTGCCTTGAGACTTTGCTAATGGTAATAATAGCCCCAGTCTGCCAGCCTGAGGGAGCATGAGGAAGAATACATTGAACCAACAATGAAGTGCCATTTAAGGAAAAGCCTCCCAGGTGGGTGTCTCATACTTCAGCAAAGCTGGAAAAGATTAAAGTGCAATCTTTGTGCTTGCTGCCTTGCATGCAAGCAATGCATGCAGAGTGAGTGGATGTCAAGCTGCGATGCCCTTGTGAGAGGAGTGCATATATATAAATCACCTTTGCTTTGGAGATTTATGTGGTTGTAACCAATCACTTCAGCGGGCTTCATGGTGATTTGGAATTGGTTTGTGGGAGTAGTATCAGGATGGGAATGATGGACACTATGTAACCACTTACCTAATCTAAATCATGACCTAGCCCTTCGTGCAGAGTGCGAAAGTGACGCAGAAGCAAAATGTAAAGGAAAAAGGAAGCTGTTTCGTTCTGGGTATGATCCATGTCAGCTACAGTATAACCTGTACTAATGATTAAATCAGCCTCACCTGGCTTTTGAGGATTCACATGCTTCTCTCTAAAGTCTGAAACATGCACTTTTGCTTTATAAATGCTGCAGTGTACCAAGCTGAAGATCTTTTTACACGCATGCAATCTCAATGCATGCCTGCCTATGGAAGTTACATGCTACTGTAATAGCATGGCAGATTTTACAGAATGGATTTATGTGCATGAAATGCATTTGGGTGGCATTTTGTGATATGTGACACATCATGCAAGGCAATCCACTTAATTCATGTCAGATAACCGCTCTATAGCTATCTTTAGAAACACTAAGGGAAAAGGCAGGGCCCAAACTCACATCTTTGTAATTCTGCTGACATATAGTTATTCCTCCTGAAGTTACCATTTCAAATGATCAGGAGATTTGAAGTCTGCCCTTCTCTCTTTCCCTCTCCATCATATTTGCCTGTCATGCCATATGCTGTCTATGTGAGCAAAAGATAATCATACAGTACATAAATCAATGGAAAGTACTTTTACAGAAACTCTGTTCAGAAGTATGGTAAGTAAAGAATAAAAGTTCTGATGTAACAGAATTTCTGTAGTATGAAAAAGAAGTTAACTGGAAAAAAATAACAAGAACTACAAACGGTGTTCTTTACACTTCTTTGATGGAGTTAGCAATATTGTCACTAGTCTGTTTTCTCTGGATTGCTGCAAGCAATTCATGGACTTTTACTTGGAAAGAAATAAAAAACCATAAGCACAGGATCGTGAGTTCTTAAGACCATTGTGTGGATAAAGAAGAACAATTACACTAAACACTGAACATGTAAGAAATATAACCCACAATATTTTGCAGCGAATTGCATGTGTAACATATTTGACCCGTTATGTTATAATATTGTGGATAGTTACTTGTAAAACAATCAAGTTATTTTTCTTTTTGACTTTGAACTCTACTTGAAGAACAGTGATTCATGCTCCACATGCTGTTAGCTCTATAGCTCCATGCTTTGCATGTGGGAAAGTCAGGCTGAGAGAGACTTGAGAATTAACATGTGAGGATGTGTTATCTGTGTAGAAACCACCTACAGTCAACAACTTTGAGCAAAAATACTTCAGCACTGAATAGGACCCAACGCAATCCTAGAGGCTGCTTCCCTGCCCTACGACCCCATATTCCACTGGTTTCAAAAAGCTAGATGAAACTTCTAACTGAAGGGCAGTGGAAAAATATTAAGATACAAACAAGAACAACTCAGACTTCCTTCATGCCACAAAGGTCACTGTAAAACTTGCACAAAATCTACTTGCAGTGTTCAGAGGGGTATTTCTGAAAGAGTTCCTTCCGGGGCTTCTTCATGAAAGGGTGACAGATCTCCCATCCTTCACTGGGAAAGATGTTCAACCTCAAGACTGGTACTGAGAAGGGAATTTTAAGGGACACAAGTTTTGCCACATGTAAAAAAAATTAGTGTCGTAAGAGAAAAAATAGTGTTTTCCCTCAAACAATTTGACTGAACAATCTCATTCTTTGGGGAAATGCAATGTACCTACATTATATCCTATCTACACATCCTCCTCCTACAGTTTTCCCTGTCACTCTATTATCATTGTGTCTATGTGAGAGCGCTGTTAAGCATCAAACTTCTAAAAATGATCCTAGGTTCTTAGCAACTCTACATGTCTCTTTAGCATTTAATAACAATTGTTTATTGGTTTGCAGTTAGTGTTTTAGAAGAAAAAATTAAGACAATCTGCATTTTTAAATTTGAAAACTCGCTTTCACCTACTCTATTTCAGAAGAGAACAGCTTAATGGATCCTTTCATATAATGACAAATATTTTCTTTTTCTACTGTCTTTATTTACATTGCTAGGCAGTGGTGATTACAGCAGCTGCTGTTCTCTCTATTCCCTTGCCAGGATATTCACAACATTGGTATTTCTTGAGCAAAAGCATGAGCATGTATCTCTTACCTTCAAGCCATACGAATTTCTCGAGCAGAGGTGGCAGTACTTTGTGTCAAATATATCCCAAACACCACAGCTCTCCACGGTGGCTTTTCTCAAGCTCTCCCAGGCTTTCAGGCAGACTTCTTGATATTCGGTATTCACGGACACGCAGAGAAGCAAAAAGAAATAGAAAAAAACAATCACCTGCCTGACCCCTGCAAACTGGGACTCGTGCAGATAAAACTTGCTGTGGTTAACCCCAGGCTGAGCCAGCAACTGCTAGAACTTCAGGAGCTCAGGGAGCGTATTAGCTTCCTCAGGGAAGAGACGATTTTGGAGCAAAGCCCTCCTGCAGTAATTCGCTGTCCATTTCTGTCAGCACATCTCTGGGTGGAAAAGCAGCAGCTCCCTCTCCATTTCCCAGAGCCCAGATTTGGCTAGCTGGTAATCAGAGCCGCCCCTTCCTCCCACGACGAGATCCCAACAACCTGTTTCCACCACAGCTCCCTTCGCTGGCTGCGGGGTGCGACTTCCCGCAGCGCTGCCCTTTCTGCCTCGCCTGCTGGGGGGCAAAGTTTCCTCCCCCGAATCCCACCGACTCACGCCGGGGAGAAATCGCTCCCCAGGGGCGATGGGCGGCTCCTCTGCCCCGGGGCTGCGGGACGAAGCCCTCCGGCGGCTCAGCGGCGGGCGCGGGCGGCGGCTTCAGCACCGGCAGCCGGACAGCGCCGGAGCGGGGCGGCAGGAGCGGGGCGCGGGGACCCGGGCGGCGGCGGCGGCGGCGGCGGGGCGGAGCGCGGCCCCGGGCAGCCCGGAGGTGCTCGCACGGAGGCAGCCGCTCCCGCAGCCCCGGAGGCAGGAGACAGCAGCGGCCCCCACCGCGAGGAAACCCCCGGTGGAAACGAGCCCTTCCCCGCCCGGCTGCCCTGCCCGGCGCACCGGTGCCGGCTGCTCCGGGGATGCTGGGCAGCCCCCGGGGGAACGGGGCGGGCGGCCCGCAGCCGCTGCACGCACTCCCAGGTGAGTGCCGGGGACTGCCCTGCAGGGTCTGGGAATGCTGGGCAGCCTCCGGGCTGCAAGGTTGCTCGCTGCCCCTGCGTACGCCCAGGTCTGCGCATAGCTGTCGGGTCTCACACGGAAAGGCAGGGAAAATATGGAATGACCCTCCAGTATGGATGGGATAGGAAAGGAGGGCAGAAATTTCTGAGTAAGGAAGCTGACTGTACTTGTTATTTTTACTGTAAACAGCTTGCATACTTTCTTTGTAAAGAAACGGGTCAATGCCAAAGAGGGACATCACTCACTCGCATTCCTCCCCGGTGGAAAAGTCCCAGCACAGTCCTGTGTATTTGCTAACCACCCAGGCTAACATTCTCAACAGAGCTCCTGGTTTAAACACTCTCTGTAATGGTAAAGAGATCTCTTTGCAATTCAAATACCCCGAGAAACCATTTCCTGAAAGGACGATGAAAGTGTAGCTGCTGTTGCAATATTTTAATATCTTCTTACAGTTTAATACCTTTAATACCACCTAACTTTCAAAGCACTAGGAGTCCATAATTCTAAGGCTATTTCCTAGGAAAGCTTTTCTTTTTTTTTCAGAAAAGGCTTGGTTCTCTTTTCTGAATGTACTTTTCGTATTAGCAAATAACACTAGGCAAAGAGAAAAAGGAATGAAACCCACCTCGATGGCTAGCTTTTCAAAATATTCCATTTCTGGAGGATTTTCTACAAAGGAGTGGATCTAGAATACTGCTTTCAGCCTCTTCTGACTGTGGAACCCTAAACATTTTGCAGCAGAGCTCCTGAACTTTTTAGGACATTGCGTACATGAATTGCTGTGAAATGTGCATACACTTGTCCTTCTGAGTCATCTTTTGTGTTAAAGTCAAACCGAATTCTCTTGAACTTTCCAAGTGTTATTGAAACAGTTTCCTTTTTATCCAAGTAATGTTCCACTGTGAGTTTTGCAGTGCCGAGGTAGCCAAATGAATTCTAGAGCTGACACCTTTAGCACACAACCCCGAAACAATCACAGGAGTTGCTGTTAACATTGCAGTAACCTGGAAGTATTCCTCTGAAGTGCTAAACCGTTACTCAGTGCCAGTGTCGGAAGTAACAGACATTATTGTTTTGGTATATCTAGAGTACTGATTTTTCCTTGAAAGCAGGGCAGGAAAGTTTTAGCACACGTGATATTTGCTTGCCACAAAATAAATGTATTTATTTAATGGATGGACAACACTTCTCTGAGATGTTTGTGCTTGCTTTGAGGCCAAGAAGAATCTTGTTCTCTCCTAGCCTCCTTGGGCTTCCAGTTATGTCACAAGTACGCTTTCCATCCAGCCATCTATAAGAAAATCAACTACACTCCAAGTCAGGAAAACAGCAATTTAGTTATTAATAACTGAGTAAGCTATTTCACGGATGAGCTCTGAGTCTCACTGACTCGGCCTTTTGATTTACAGTGAAGATGTGTTTAACAGCTTGTAAGAGTCGCACCTGTGTGTTGCTGCCACTACATTTTTTCAGTCCTACTAAAGAAAACAGCTTTTATTCTGTCCACCAGAAAACTGTGAATTAAAGCAATGGCTACTCTGATGGAAGATGGTGTTACATACCACATCTCCTGCCTGTGCTAGAAATGTGCCTAGTCTGTAATGCAAAGAACTACATCCTCAGCTGGTGAAAACTGCAAGAGACTTTAATCGGGCTTATGTAGCTGTCCTTATGAAGTTTAAAGTGAGATTCGTTTCCCTTGAATTTTGTATCAAGAATTTCAATAAATGCCCTAGAGTTAGATGAATCATGGGAGAGAATAAAGCACAATAACAAGAAAAACTGACATATAAAATAACCCCAACCATGAACCTGAAGCCAAAATAAAATGAAACTTCAAAACCACAAGTATAACCTTCTTAAAAGAAGCAAAATCTTTTTTTTTCCAGTGCACTTCTGGTTCATGATTGCTCACTGAGAAAGCTGTGTGACTAGCTCTCTGGTTAGAGGTTGTTCAACAGCAGCTCTCTGCACGTAGATAATTCTGAAGAGTTGTTACTGGTTAATATGGAATAGACACATCGCTCCTGGGACATATCTCCTTTTTGATTTTAGGGATATATCAAGTGGAGTAGAGCTCTGGGGGCAGATATCATGAGTGTTCTGCAGTATTTCCTCAACAAGTGTTCTTTCTTTTTGCTTCTTTAGCAGAAAACTTGATCGTCTGAACAGCACTGGAAGTGGAATAAGATAAGATGTGTCCTGCACTGCACCATGCCACTGAAAAAGTAAAATGCCAGTGAAGTATCAGTCATCAAGATCCTCACAACAAGATAGCTTATTATTTCACTGTTCTATCCCATGCTGCTGGTGTGGAAAGCTTTGAAGAAAAAGATAGGGTCTTGACTGACAACTGTATTTCTCTAATGCAAGGAACAGTCGGCCACAAATGCAGAAAAGGAAATGTTTCTGACTCCACTGGGAACAAGACAGAGGTTTCTTAGGGTCCAGTCCAGAACTGTAGAATGAGCTTCCCTGCAACTTTATCACCACTTTGGTGCCTTCTGTGTCAGGTCCATCTCTCTGGCTTTGCCTTTCTGGCATCAACATTCGATAAATATAAAAATAAGGAAGATTTTCAGAGCAAACTACTTCAGTGCGCACAGTACTTTCTCAAGTGTAAAAAACCCCCAAACCTCCTTAACGTGAATTAATTGATACAAGTACATCATATACACTTCCAAATGGTGCTCAGATCTCATATAAAGTGTGTCACACAAAAACAAACTCAGAATAGTGCAGGACTCTCCTGGTTACAGTGCAGGAGTGGAGGATTTAGTAGCTCACAGAGATCACTAAGCCTCTCGTTCAAAACACTGGTTCTGAAAGCTCCTAAAAAATGACATTCTTCCAAGGGTCAGTGCCATGCAGGTCAGGAGGAGAGTTAGAGAAATACAGGAACAAGCCCAGGCTGTTCAGCGCCAGCAACTCCTTTCCCTATGGCACTTCCAGCCCCCTGCGGCCAATATTACACTCTAGATTTAGCAACTGAAACCCCAGTCAAGGGCCAAAATGCCAGTCCCGCTTCCTCTTGCACTGCCTAATTACCGTTCGGACTGCCATTCTTTCTTAATCTCTTCACCAGCACCAGCTAGCAGCTAGACTGTTTGCAGAAAGGTCAAGGTTATCCATGTGCAAATCTGAATGGAAGTTGGCAGGACTTCTCCCTCATCATGAGCACAATCCTCCCTCACAGAGGACCACTGCAAAGTCATTTGGCTGGATGTTGTGCCACCTTTATTATAAATACATAGAGTAGTACATTAGCATTTTTTGCAGAAGATGCTCTCTCTCAAGGTAGACCTATATCCAAATAAAATATTTCAAGCTCCGGAAGGTGATTACTCACAAGGAGCCTTGTGAACTCAAATGCTCTGTTGCGTTCTCCCTGTGTTTGAGCCGAGATCCATTCTAGTCACACAACACTGAAAATGACTGAATTGGTTCATTTCAAGTTTAAAAAATCAGTAGTCTTTTGCATGAAATGTCTTCAGAAGCTAAGATGGATATTGATATCTCTCCACAAAGGAAGTGCATTCTCATCTTCTTATATCTTTTCCAAAGATGGGCTAGAAGAATGGTAGTTTCTCCCATGAATAAAAAAGGAGTCAATAGTGAGTTCAAAATCTTTTTTTCCAAAAGCAATGCACCAGAAAGTTCTACTATTAGAGAGAGGATTGGAAAAAGGCAGCTCTGCCCTGCCTCTGCCACTAATTTACTGTGGGGCACTGGGCAAGTTTTTGCCTTTTCTGTCTTAGCCTAAAGTTAGAACAAAGTTTCTGGATTACCATGTGCTTGGAGTTTACATATTAATCAGCGTCTCAAATGCTCAACCAAGATTTAGCCTAATATGCATTCTCTACCTGCTTTGGAGAATAAAGTCTGCCTCCTTGCAGGCAAATTTACTGTTAAATACTTGATCTGGACAGCATGACTTAAACTGCCCTACACGCCATAGTCACAAGCAACCATAGATGGCCAAATTTGACCCTGCTGTCTTAAGCTGAGACCTCTGAAAAATTTGAAACACTGTGTAAGTGCAAGTATGGTGAACACATTGCCATTCATCTCCCTGCCATGGATTTCCTTTCTGTGGCATGAGAATAATGAAACAAACACATTTACTTTAATGCACTGGGTAGTCTGAAGACTTTCCAAACTCCATTTTATTTATTAAAATATCCCTGAATCTAGAAAAGCACTATACAACTTCTGTTGTTTCTCTTTTAATCATTTACTATTTCTTGCAGTTGCTTTTATGCTCTAAAGTGGTCTATTCAATTCCCACAGGATTCCTGACTGGGGAAATGCTATCAGTGTACATCCAAATAAAATAAAATTTGCTGTAGATGTGTTAAAAAATATTGGCCTAGCTCCCTAGAGAGCAAATCCAGGCTTGAAGCAGAGTGTCAATAATAATTTGTAAGTGAATAAAGGGTTGAAATATGCATACTGATGCTCTTGGGGTTGCAGAGCACACACTTCTTAATTCTCAGGGTGGCTTTTTGGAAACTAAGAACTCAGTTAATTTCCTTCTTGTGGTTAACTATAAAAGATGCGCTGCTGAATGGGGCCAAGACTTCATGGCAGTGCCATTGTTCTTCACCAGTTGGTGCCTTTTGTGCTGGATACTCATCTCACTGAATGCAATATTTTCACAACAGATAAGGACAAGACTATGATGATTTAGAAGTACCGGTCTAGGTACAGTTTATGAATTGTGATTGACTTTAAGAAAATTCAGTACCTAAATATCCCAGTGTTGATGGAGTTGGTCAGGTGCTGTCAGAGCTGTGTTACACCTGCTTCCCATCAGAGAAACAAAGAAATGTTAAACTGTGATGGCCCCGACTCAGTTAGAGACACTTGCAGAGCACATGTATAAATGTCCCAAATTTTGAATGCTAACTAGGTTATTTTAAAAGAGAGAAAGAGTCTTCCTGTTCTTGCCATCTCTTTGTCTGGTGCTTTTTCTCTGCTAACAAAGGCCCTTGGGAACCTTGAGTGTTGGCAATCAGCTTGGAAAAATTCACCTGGATTGCAAGAACCTCTCTTCTGCCTTTTCTTTTTTTTTTTTTTTACCTCCTTGTTATTTTTCCAAAGCTCGGCAGCCAGTGGAGACATGTAATTAAAGTTAATTGTGGTTGCTCGGTGATGCAACAGCCCCCACCCACCCCACCCACCCCCCGACATGGCTTCAGGGTGCCTCGGGCTCACATATGGCTGCTGCCTTCAAGCACGAGTGGGCACGCTTCAGAGTAACAAGTCTAAAGAAACACTCTTCCAAGTCACCACAGACCCATGCCAGCTTCTTCTAGCCTCTGGCACTGTTAGCCTTTGAGCACAAGAGAGCGTCTCCTGCTTCTCTGTCTGTTCACAGAGGGAGGTGGGCAATCTCACCTGGTCTCCCAGGAGTGTTCATTTGCATAATGATCAAGCCAGGCCACATTGTCAGCACCTGACAAAGGTGGAAGGCTAAGGTGCTGGTCTGGCATTGATGAAAATAAGGGCTGTGCAAGCCAAGCCATAGTACGCTACAATAGCATTGGTATCCAAGGGAATTCAGTTTTCTCAAGGTTTTTAATGCCTACTTTTCGTGGCTGGCTGTGACAGATCTATGGTAGAGCCTCTGTTACTAATCAATACTTCAGCTGCAAGTTTTCTTCCCCGAGGCAGAGGAGGAGACTGACAACACTTTGATATATGATCAAAGACAATCCTGTCACATCCCACAGTTATATACCAAATCCAAAGCTGACTTCTGCCCTTTGTCCAATCCAGAACTCACTGGGAACTTTGTTCCATTGTGCCTCTTTTCCACAACATGATTTCAGAAGTATCTGCATTAAATAACCTGTCTTGTTTTCTGGTGAAAAAAAAGCATTTCAAAATAGCCCTCAAAATATCTAATTTAGCATCCTTACGGGCTGGTGTAGTGGCTACTCAGTGGACTGCAATACAGTCAATATAAAAGGAGGCGATGCTTCAGTGGTGCTCTGCCCTGCTGATAGGTGAATTAATTGCTGGATTCTTGGGCAGCACACATTTTAAATGAGGCCCACAATATGATGCAAGTTCCATTCTGACACTAGAAGTTTGATGGCAATGTTAAACTGCCACTAGACAGGCTCTTCATAGTGCCAAATTCAGCTTCACAAGGGGACTGTCCTGAAGAAATACTCGTCTGCAGTGAGCATTTCCTTCCTAATTAAAAACAGAGCCACAGCCAGCATCAGGTAATGAAGGAGTTGGTAAATCTGATTATATGAAAAAAGTCCCTGGTTAGACAGTGATTTGCATGGAGAAGTGATCAATAAAGGACACAGAAATGAATCAAACGGAACAGCCAGTTAAGTACCTGGTACAAGGCATATTCACCTGAGTAGCTGAGAGGTCTTTATCCATGTGGCATGGAGCTTAGCAAGCTTCACTGCCAGACATCAGCCACAGTATGCCACCTGCAGAAAAGCAGCTACTCATGGTCAAAGAGGCAGCCAGGCAGACCCGACCATGGCTGTGTCTGGCAGTAATGGCACTGCAAGCAGTGCAAACTAAAGCTCTGGCACAGTGAGTAGTGCAAGCTCGAGAAAGCCCAAAAGGAAGGCATGGGCTCAAGGCTTCTCCTTCTCTGTACCACTGGTTCACCCATAGTTTGTGTCCCAGAATATCAGACACAAGCCAAAGTTTGGTTCAGGCCTGTACTCAAGAAGCAGTATGGATTTTGCTATTGCTTCATGCATCCCTAAATAATGTGATTGTTGCTTTCATTAAGTGTTGGTGTAATTGGCTAGTAACAGGTACAGGGTAATCTGGGCAGTGCTGTACAGGGTTCTGGGTTCAAATTCTTCATTTTACCGTGAATTAGAAAAGAGCAGAATGAAGGAGAACAGATGGGCCCATCTTGGTGCCACACACACATCTAGTATGTAAAAGAAGCAAGACACTTAGCTGGGAGTGGAAGATGGGGGTGCAGTTCAGGAACTGTGGAGCTAAGGAGGTTGAGAACCCTAGGAAAAGCATATTCCCAACGAGGCAGAAAAGCTGCAGTTGCTCAGTATTAGTAAAAACTGCAAGGATGGATCCCCACGGGGGGCCACAGTCTGTTTCTAATAGGCTGGGAGACAAAGCTATCAAAACTTTGAATATATTAAGGTTTTCAGACCCAACAGCAGATTCAGCAAATCACACTGGAAGCTTCCTTTTACACACAGTGAGTATCAGCTGCAAAGAGTAGTTTCAAGATTCTCTGAGAGCTCTGCATATTGCTACTAGATCAAACATAAACAATGTTCTTCCTTACCCTGGCTAGCCTCTAATTGCTGCAGTTTATTTCCCCAGAATGCCTCTTTAACAATCTCCCCTCAGACACAGTAAGTATAAAGTTTGTATTAATCATGAGGATTAACATTTATTGGTTCAGGAACACCTTGCAAAGGAAACAAGTTTTGCCTTCATGTTTTGGAATCAATGGTCAATCTGTTTAATTAACAGTCTGGTTTAGCAGAAATCTGTTCCTTTCCTGTCTGTTTCATACCCAAATGTACACAGCTAACTAATCAAGCTTACTCGCCCTTTTCTGGATTACAAGGATCTTTTCAAATCCTTAACTCTGTGCTCGCCTGTATTTTACATAGAGGGTGCTCTGCTAGCTCTTTTTCAGAAATGAGATTCACAAGGTACCTGGATCCTCTTTGCAGTTAGGGAAATAATTACTTTACGCAATATAATTTGCTTAAAACCATGACAGTTTTAACTATAGTTTAAGGCTAAATGACTGTTCAGCAAGACAGCTGGTAAAATTCACCCTGTAATAAAACTGAAGCAATGTAAACAAGCCCAGCCCATTTAGGGGTTTGAGTTAATATAGATGTCAAATACTTCTTTCAATATCTCTAAATTTCCCAAACCATCAGACATTTTCCTCCTTTATAAATGTTTTTATAATAGATCTCATCCTTTATCACCTAAACCAACAACATATGTCTGTCCTAAATCCCTATAATTGATTAAGTTTAAATATAAATTAAGCTCAGAAGAAACATCATCTCATTTGTTGAAATACTACAGGCACCTATGACACAGCAGAATGAAGAACTCCTGCTGCAGCACAGCTGTAGGGAGCTCCAGGCCTGGCTCTCTTGTTACTTCGAGTGTGGCTGTTCCAAAGAAAAGGCAGCCCGGAGCAGCCACAAATGACAGTGCTTTGGCCTTTAGAATAAAACACGCCCTGAGATTTTCTCTCAGCTTTGCTGGGCTCCTATAGCGACTGTGCTCTGCTTAAAAGTACGATGCTATATGAGTTTACCTTCTCTTACATGCCTGGTCCTAACAAGGAGCTCCTTTTAAAAGCCACCTTGAGGAAGAATGATACTTCCCATGCATTTGCATAAGGGCACGATCCACAGAAAGCTGAGGTGACATTTATGTGCAAGTTAAGTGTGTGCTCACATGCTGTGGAGCCATGCTCAGGACCTTAGAAAACTACAGCCAGTTAAGGGTGAGGACTAAACTGGCTTTAGGCAAGAGGGACTGAAAGAATTTGTCAGCTCTGATTGTGGTAATTTGAACAGATGGGGGGCTTAGGACTTGATCTCAGGTTTACTGATATCAGTAGCAAGGCTGCTATTCATTCACTTCCATGTGCTTTGCATCAGGCCTTTTGAATGTCTCAATCAGCCAGAAACCAGAATACTGGGCAAGTGGAAATCATACTTGTAGAGAAGCAGAGTCAAATTCCTGAAAACTAAACCCCTTTCTTTGCAGCCTCCCAGAAGGCTAAGTAATGCCAAACAATTCTAATTTAAATCACAACCAGTAGGGAAGCATCTCTGGGGCCTGATGTCCTCTATCCTGCTCCATTAATAACAGTAATACAATTGCAATTATGGTGATAAAGCTCAAAATTCATTTGCAGTTGCTTGAGTTGTGGTGATTTATTGTTTGGTAATTATCTTGCTGGTGTCTTGAGGATGGCATAATCTCCCCTATTTACATAATCAAGGCATCAAAGTCTTTAGAGCAGGGCATGCTATCAGCAGATGGCCCTACCACATGTGGTAGGATCCCTTAGTTTTTATAGCTCATGTTGCATCCTATCTAGGTATCTATTCACCTATACCAAAAGTTTACTGTCTTCTGCTAATTGAGTGTAATTTGCATTAATATAGAAAGCTCTCCTGCATTACTGTCAGCCAGCTAAAGGCCGGTTCAGTGGCAGTCCTGACCCGCCTCTGTGGCTGAAGGGGTGCTGTAAAAGGCAGGATTTGTGGAGGTGAGACAAAGCTGGAAATCTCCTACTGAAGACTGACTGCTGTGGACTCTGCATACCCACACCAGACAGAGTTGAGAAGGCAAAAATAGAACAATACCTTTCTCAAAAGCTAGTAGAACAAAATGCAGAAAGAATTACATGTGGCTATTTTTTAACATGGGTTACTTTGTCTAACTCCCTGCAGTCCTGGAAACCACATGGTAGGTGTTTAGTTTAGAATGGGTCTTGGTGTGTATGTTCCAAACACCACCAGCTACAAAAATCCTTCTTTCCGTTCTAAAAAGCTCTTAGACCCCCTCCTTCCCCAGCACAAGCCACACATTACGGTCAGTGGCAGGAAAAGAAAATCAATGACATCAGAACATATTAGGGCACTGCAATAACATGAGATCTGGTATGCTGCCCTACTGCAGTGCTTTGATCTGCACCTGTTTCCACTTACAATACTATTTCCTGTTGAAACTTACTATTTTTCACCTAATTGCTCCTGTAAAACTTTTCAGATTCTTTGCATTTCTCACAATAAACACAGAGCTTAAAAATCTAATTTTCATAATATTTTTGTAAAACAAAGTGCATTTTAGTACATTTCTTTCAGACACCCCCCCACCCCACCCTACCTTAAAGATACACAGCTGCTGACCAAATCACAGCTGTATGTTTTTACCTTGATTGAGCTGTTCAAACACTTCGGTGGGCCCTGTCACGTGTTCAAAAAGTGCAGCTTACACTTTGGGAATAAATTGGTGAGATATAAAAATCTTCCTCTTGAGTTTTGAGAACTGGCTAGGTGAGAGTCTGCATCTGACATGGGGTCTTTTTACCCTTTTTTCTGCAGTAGTATTTCTGGGTTAAAAAAGGGATTTTCCTTGTAGAGGCAGAGACGTTACAAGTTACTGTGGAGAATTAATTGCAAATATTAATTTGGGAGGCATTTACTGCATTGGAAAGAACATGTAATGCTTTCCTTGACTGAACATTTGGGAATTCAAAGCTTTCAGATATTGTTTTCCTTGGTACCGCAGAGATCACAAACACAAAAATAGTGTGCTGTCTGCTTGCTCTCTCAGACACATCT
>JAKFQP010000942.1:33630-55036 GCA_023375905.1 Nycticorax nycticorax
GGAAGAGTCTGGCTCCGTCCTCGTGACCCCCACCCTTGAGATATTTGTAGGTGTTGATGAGGTCCCCTCTCAGCCTTCTCTTCTCCAGGCTGAACAAGCCCAGCTCCCTCAGCCTTTCCTCCTAGGGGAGATGCTCCAGTCCCTTTATCATCCTTGTTGCCCTCCTCTGGACTCTCTCTAGGGTTCCTCATCTTTCTTGAACTAGGGAGCCCAGAACTGGACACAGTGCTCCAGGTGGGGTCTCGCTTCTGTAGGCACCGGCTTGCTGCCTTCCCTATGTATTTTACACTAATGGATCTCACACGCCGGTGGGAATGGTTAACTGCTGTCTCTGAGAAGGTACACGCCTTATTTTCACCAAATTCCAGTAGAATCTAGATGCCTAACATCCTCCATCCTTTGACTCATTTAAAGGGTCCAGCTTTGGCACAAACCAAGCTCTCCCCACTAGCACCGACAGCCGGCTGGAACCAAACAAGGTGTTCACGCAGAAAGCCTGGCCCGTTTCTCCAGGCAGCGCTGTTTACTCCAACACTTCAAGGCGAGGAACAGCACAAGCGATAGCAAAGAGTGGAGGGACTGGTTGCTGGCCCTGGACTGAGGCTGGTGGGATTGCGCCCGATAAGCAGATCCACAGCTTGCAGCCACTTCCCAAATTGGCCCAAATGGTGCCTCCAGCCCCGCCGCAGCCTCCCCCGATCGCTCGCATGGGCAGGGCAGAGTGCCTTCAAGCCTCTCCATGCCCCTTTGGGTTTTGACACCCAAAGAAAGACTCCAGTGAGAAATCTGGGACGGAGAAGCAGAAGCCTGGGTCACCCAGCACAACCCACACTTCGCATGCTGTCACTGAGGTCCCCTGGTTCTTGACGAACCCTGCAATAAAAACCAGCCCAGGATCGCCGAGTGACCCTACGGGAGCAGGTAAGCAGGATAAAACCCTGCCCGATGCTTTTGGCATCAGTAACCAGCTCCCCACACCCCTAGACCATAGCTGGACCATGGTTGAATGGCTAAAAAGAGAGCGACGTTAAACAGCAAGGACGAAAGGGCGTGCTGGGTTGGAAGAGGCCAGAGACTCTTTTCTGCTGCCAAGCAGAAGTCAAGCTCCTGTTTCAGGAGGGGCAGACCGGTAGTTTTTGCAGGCAAACTCTGTAGCTGTTCACGGGGGGTTTGTAGACTTCTCTTTTACCCAGCTGATGTCCCCCACTGAATTCAGGTACCACGAGAAAGAGCTGATGCTAGCAACCCCCTCGGCGTGCAATGGCCAAGGACGTGCACATGTTTCCAACCACCAGGTTTCCATTGACACCCTGTGAAAAGAGCTGAGGTTTTGCTCAGCGGTTTGGTTGTTGGTTTTTCTTTTTCTTTTGCCCCGTTCAATTTGAAGGCCCATGGTGAGCGAACGTGCGTGCAAAGAGGGACTTTCCCAGAGAAAACAAAACCATAACAACGCAGAGCGCTACAGCGGAGAGGAGACGAGGCAGAGTAGCCCAGCAGCGGCTCGGCGGCCTGAAGGCAGCGGGGCACAGACAACTTTGGGGTGCCCATTAGTCCATGAGCAACCCAACCGCACGCACGATGCATGGCAGGGTCCTGCAGAACTCATCTGCAGGTCAGAGAGGGTCTCGCCCAGGCCCTGCAAAGCAGCAGGAGAGCCAGAGGCACAAAATGCATACCCGAGCCCGGGCTACCAGCCCACCCGCAAGCCCCAGAGAAGCCCCTGGTGCTGTTTTCACCAGCTACCGACACTGCCGCGAGGGAGGACCATCACCGCTCAGTCTTCATGCCTTGCTGCGCCGCTGAAAGCATGCTGGAGGATCTGCTCGCGCCCCCGCGGCTGTTCGGGTATCAAACCCCAGCCCCAAAGGGGAAGCCCCCCACTCCGTGTCTCTGGAAAGCCACATTCACTTTTAGCACCCCGTTGCCTTTCAAGCCGTCTGAAAAGGCAGAGCTCGGTATCAAGGCAAAGGCAACTTTTCCATTTTGCTCAGCAGCCTCCGGGCCAGCCCGTCGCGAGACCGGCCCCAGCCCGCTGCAGCGTGATGCCACTCGGGCTTGCATGGCGCGGGTGTGAAGCAGCTGGGGGTGCAGCGATGGAAAGCTCAGCCTCCAGCTGCACCCATCAGGCGGCGACCTTCAGGAAAGGCAAAGCGGAGCCGCTCCGAGCTGCGGAGCAGCCGCGCGCCCTTCTGTGTCGCAGGCAAAGAAGGGTTTTAACTCGCCGCCCACGTTCTGGTTTGAAACTCGAATACCGCAGGCAGAAATGGTTTCACATACGGCTCTTCAGAAGAGCTTTTCCATAGATGCCATCTACAAGAGAATGCACTGGGCCAGAGCAGTTTCAGTCAAAGAAACTGGTTTTAGCTCGGGATTAGCAGTGGCCTCTGACTACAGGGGTAAGATCAGTTTTTTGACTTTGTATCACAGAATCCCAGCATGGCAGGGGTTGGAAGGGACCTCCAGAGCTCCCCCAGTCCAACCCCCCTGCTCAAGCAGGTTCTCCTAGAGCATGTTACTTCATCCAGGCGGGGGTTGAATATCTCCAGAGAAGGAGACTCCACAGCCCCCCTGGGCAGCCTGGGCCAGGGCTCGGGCACCCTCACAGTCAACAAGTTCTTCCTCCCATTCAACTGGAACCTCTTCTGCCCCTTGTCCTGGCGCTGGGCACCACTGGGAAGAGTCTGGCTCTGTCCTCGTGACATCCACCCAGTAACTGAATTCCAGTTTCAGTCCTGCCCCTGGAGATCCGGAGGAAGGGACACAGGGCTGCCGTCCTGGGTGAGGGGGCGGCTTTGGCTGAGCCAGGCAGAGCAGCGTACAGCGGCAGAACCCGGAGCGAGCAGAAGAAGCCCCCCAGGGGCTCCCCCCTGCCGGCCTTGGGAACAGCGGAGCAGGCAACACCCTCCTGGCAGGGAGCTGGCGCAGACAGTTTCCATCTCCTGGCTCTGGAGCCTCAGCTGGCATTAATTGTTAATTAATATAAATTCACATCTGTCCTATCTCCCTGACGCATGCAAGGCTTGCGCACTCATCTACTCCCTATGATTCAGCCCCTTTATCTAAATGACTCCAGCCCGTGCTTGCCATCGGCACATCTTCCCCTCCTCACGCTCTGCCCCGCTCGCCTTCCGAGCCGCCCACCCCATCTCTCCCACCTCCCGAAAGCAGCAGCGCATTCGTGGCCTGTCACAGCCTCTTAGCAAAGGGTTTCACGTTGGTTGGCTGTCGAAAGCAATGATTTTGCCGAAGAAACTGGAGAGCTTGTTAAATCTGGCTGACACGAGAATGGAGAGAAAGCACTCCAAGGACAAACACCACAAAAACCTCCTGTCGCATAAATAGCAGCCGGTTAAGGCTACGAATCCATTCCTCCGCCCGGGATGGATGCACGGGCGAACACATCATCCAGAGGACCTGGCGTCTCTCCGTGGTCCCAGATTCTGCTTTGCAAAGTCCGCAACGGTTCACTCTGCTTTAACGCGAAACTGCTAAAATTAGGATTTTGACTGACGCTCTTCCCGCTTCAGAAACAGACCCCGCTCCTCCCTCGTCTCTCACGAATACGAACCAAAGCACGCAGCTACGGCATGTCCTCCTCCATCTCTGGAGCCGGAGCCTGGCCACTTCACCGCGGTGATGCTACCCAGGCCCGTGGCATGCGGGGACGATGTGCCCCTTCGCTATTGGGGACGACGTGCCCCTTTGCTATTGGGGACGACATGCCCCTTTGCTATTGGGGACGACGTGTAGCCAAGATGGTCTGGGCAGATAAAAGCGTAGCCAGGTCCTTCACTGAGCTGCCTTCGGGTTCAAAGCCTGCACGTGCAGGCACAAGAAGCCTTCATTCAAGGTACTTCTACCTCTGAACTCCCTTTGTAGCACGGTCACCACCAGGAGCGAAGCCCCACCATGACAGATCCTGCAGAAAGCTCTCAAAGGGTGGTCCCTGCAACTGGGGAGAAGTAGCGGGGGGGGTGCCAGAAGCAGCGTGGCTTGCTGGAGTTTACCCAGCCAGACCAGGACTAGGACTGGTGCTTCACGTTCCTATTAAATGCAGCCTCCAAGCTGGACCTAATTTCCCTTAAGGCTGAGCAGCCTGGCAGGACGATACGCGGGGTCAAAGGACCTGGAAAGGACTGAAAGCTTGCAGGCTGGCCCAGTGACTGCCACCGGGGTCTAGAAACGATCTCGGTGCTCCGCCGTGGCTGCCTCAGCCCGGCCCCCGTCACTGCCCGCCTGCAGCCAAAGGGCTCTGCCCTACGCGGGCCAGAGCACGAGCGCCGGGGGGAAATCAAAGTCTGGGAGAAGACGGTCGCCTCTCTAAGCAGGCGATGCTCTGGGAGGTGAAGGCTCAAGGCGCAATCACGTGGTCACCTGTTACCTCTCTGGGGAAACCCAGGACTATTCAGCAGGTCAGCAGCTCAAAAATAGCAATTTCCAGACGAGTACAAAGAAACTGCAGATGCAGACAGACCTTCCCTTTGCGGGGAAGACTTCTACCCACCGCATGCGATTCTCACTCTCTGTGTTAAGGAAGCCCGGGTGAACTTTTCAGACGAAAGATCACGTTCTTGCCCTTCTCACCAGACACCCAGTACGCCAGCCTCGCTGGGGCGGGGAGGGGGGGCAGATAAAAGGTGGCCACGTTCATTTTCTTCCTTTTGACCCAAACAAGCACTTGCCAGGCGGGAGGCTGCGACACAAAGCCCAGCACCCTCTTACGGACTCTCGGAGGCTCTTTGTCCCAGCCAGGACACAACAGCCACGGAGACCGGCACCTACGTCCAGCTGCTTGCGGGAAAGCTCGGATGCTTTCCCGCTGGCAGCTCCGCAAGGGCTGCCCCATTTCTGACGCCCACTCAGTCCCACACCTGCTTCAGTGGCATTTTCTGGGTCTTCCAGCTCTGATTTTATAGACACGGCTCACCCTGGCTTCAGGAAAAGATGGGAGGAAAATCAGCAGGTCGGAAAGGGAGGGCAGCTCACAGGAGAGGCTGATTCCACAACTGCTTGTCTCGGTGATCCTTCCAGCAGCCAAACATCAGTCTGAGTCCATATCCAAGCTGAAGTGGCTGCAGAAAGCCTGATCTCCCCCCCCCCCTCCAGCCCTCACACCCCAGCGTTCGAAGGCTCTGCCTATCGTAGGGATTTCCCCGCAGCCCATCCCACGCTGCCGATGTGGAAAACCTCTTCCACCATCCCGCCTTGCACTCCCCAGATAAAAGCCCTGCAGTGACAAGGAAAGGAAACCACGGACAAAATTAAGACCCAGGACACAGAAATACATCATCTGCGGACAAAAAGGACATCGTGCTCCGGGGGACGAGAGCAAACGGCGGGGCACCGGAGCATGAGCGCGTGACCTGGCCTTCCGCTGCAGCGCGACGCTGCGTCGCGTTACGGGCTCGCCTGGGCACCCACGAAGGATGTGAAAGAGCCCGGCGCCTGCCGGCTGCATTGCTCCCCCCTCCCCATCTCACACCAGCTGGCCCCACCGAGGCCGGCTCCTGCAGCCCCCCGGGAGGTCGGAGCAGACGAGGGGCTGTGCACCCCTCTGCACGTGCACAGGAAACGAGAGGGATGAACCCGTGGCAGTTTGAAGGTCTACCATCCCTCACGGTCCAGCGTTTTGCGAACGCTTGGTCTAGCGCCTCTAGTCCTTAGAGCAACAGCTTGTAAAAACTCAAGCAGACCTATTGCTCACGCTCTCCCCTGCCCCAGCACCCTCATACCCGGCGTGCCGCGCACGCATTCGGGCTGGCTGCGCAAGCGGCACCTCTGGGTTCCTCTTTGGCCAACTCATGCAGCCAGGAGGGTCTATCCAAAGGGTACAGAGCGAGCATTAGGACACAGTGATGGTACAGGGGACGTTTTTTCACCCAGCAGAGGAAAGTCTAACTGATCGTTCCCCTCTGTTGTGGGCACAGAGAGTGGATCAATGCAAAACCGGAGCGTGCCCGTTTGCCGTTATGCTTGGGTATTCTTGCGCCCGCATTGCCTTGTGGCTACCATATGCAGTATGCCTAACTATAGCCACGGAAGGACAGCGTCAAGCATCAGGCTCCAGCTGGTCCTCTCTAGCCACAGGAAGAGATGCTTCAAACTAAGAACTGAAGGCAGGAAGGAAGGAGGAGTTGTTAGAGAGCTTGGCCTCCCACCACAAGTGCAAACTTACATTTTCATTTCCAAAATAAGATATTACATGCTCTTGCTTGGATACAAGAGTGCCTTCTTTAGAGCAGCACAGGGTTATCTAGCCCACAAGGCCCATCCCCACCAGTTTATACGCGTTATCAACAGGCCCATGTCAGAGCACTCGGAGGATGGAGTCACATCAGAAAGACGACTGTAGAAATGCTGGCATGTGAGCCATAACAGGCAAGGAAAATCAGCCATTTACAGACCAAATCACAGAATCATCTAGGTTGGAAAAGACCTTTAAGATCATTAAGTCCAACTGTTAACCTAGCACTGCCATCCAGCACAAGAAGGACATGGAACTGTTGAAGCGGGTCCAAAGGAGGGCTACAAAAATGATCCGAGGGCTGGAGCACCTCTCCTATGAGGACAGGCTGGGAGAGTTGGGGGTGTTCAGCCTGGAGAAGAGAAGGCTGCGGGCAGAGCTGAGTGCGGCCTTTCAGGGGGCCCATAGGAAAGATGGGGAAGGTCTTTTTAGTAGGGCCAGCTGTGTCAGGACAAGGGGTAATGGTTTTAAACTAAAACAGGGTAGGTTTAGACTGGATATAAGGAAGAAATTCTTTACAATGAGGGTGGTGAAACACTGGAACAGGTTGCCCAGAGAGGTAGTGGAGGCCCCATCCCTGGGAACATTCCAGGCCAGGTTGGACGGGGCTGTGAGCAACCTGATCTTGTTAGCAGTGTCCCTGCTTACTGCAGGGGGGTTGGACTAGATGACCTCTAGGGGTCCCTTCCAAGCCAAAACATTCTATGATTCTATGATCCCACCACTAAACCCTGTCCCTGAGCACCTCATCTGCCCTTCTTTTAAATACCTCCAGGGATGGGGACTCAACCACCTCCCTGTCAAATCTCAAAGATACTACTGCAGACTCAGCTAGTTCTCGGCGATAGCCAAGAGAAGAGCGTTTCTCCGGGCGTAGCGGAGCCCTCCAAGCACTGGCCACCACCACCGCAAGGTAGCTTTTCTCTTTGCAGAAAGTGAAGCCTGAGGGTGCTCTGCGAGACGTGGCTTTCCAGCCCTCACTTCTGCATCTCACTAGTTTGTGTTCGGAGGCGGAGGATGTAGCATCTTGTCAACTTTTCCTCTTGGCCTGAGCCGCGCGGGCTCGCCGGTTGCACCCAAAGCCAGGTATCGGCAAGCAGCATGGGGATAACCCACCGAGGTTTGACTCGGAGTAGGAGCAAATGAGCCCTGTTCTACCCCAGGGCGTTGGGTGAGAATGGGCTGCCCGAGCACCGCGCTGCAGCGTGGCGTTACACCATATCCCCTGTGCTTCCCCAACGGGGCTATGCAAAGTTCATAGCCAAGCTAGAGCAAAGTATTTCAGCATCTTGGGGTACAGCAGACCTGGCACGTTACCATTCACCTCTCCATGTAAATCTGCCAATGAGGTTTCCCACTCTGGAGCGCTGAAATGAGATGTAGTGTTTCCACTCATCGTACGTTGGATTGAAACACATGGCCACCTCAAAAGTTGGTTTGGCTGCTCAGGAGAAGAACTACACGCACAAACACAGCCCCTCCTCACTGCCAAGGATGCCTGTCAGTTATGGGAGACCCATGTGATTTGGGCTGAGGGGTGTTGGGTACGCTTTAACTCCAATTCCACGGCTGGGGTAGTAAAGGCTTGGGGCAGAGCCTGCAGGCTGAGCCATCTGCCCACCCTTCCGCAGAGGATGGTCTTTGATAGAGGACAGATCCTAAACCTGCCACCTTCTCCCTCTGTATCGTTCATACCAGTGACAGATTTGGCTCCCAGCCTATCGCTAAAATTTATAGCTGGTGAAATCCTGGTGCGAAGGAGCTGGGGAGGGACGACCACAGATTAGCACCTCTCCGTCATCTGCGAAGAAGAACCGATGGGACTTGAAGAAAAGACCAGAAGAGGCTGGAACAGGCATCAGCTGCCACCCCGGGAAACGGCGCATGTTCCCACGGGAAGCAGGGGACTTCAGACACCGGGTGCCAAACATTTCCAGCCAGGAGCTAAGGCCCCTTGGAAGGTCAGCAGAAGGCTGCGGCAGCGAGGGACTGCGAGGCTCGGGAACGCTGCCCAAGTGATTTAGCCACAGCTACCCTAACCTCACAGAATCATTTGGTTGGAAAAGACCCTTAAGGTCACCGAGTCCAACCTCCACGCTGCCTGCGTGGATCCAGGAGCAATTGCAAGTCCAGTGCGTGCTTTCGGGAGCAAACCTTATTCCTATTCCCAGTACCCGGGGGCTACAAGTACAACCCCCACCGGTCTTTCTGCGAGTTTAGGGTCTAACACCCCACGGGCAGAGGCTCTTGCTGAGCGAGTTTGGGTTTGTTTTCAAAGCAAGCGTAAAAATCCCTTGCGGGATATGCACTGCACTAATATCCCCATTCGGATTCCAAATATTTGCTCCCTCCAGAAATAAACCAGCATGCTGGTTCCTCAAGGGCAGGCTCGCTGCCGGGCATGCCCCACCATCGCTCCTTCGGTCCTCGCCCTGCGAGCCAGCCCCCAGCGACGGGCAGGGCACCACGGCTGAGCTGCAGCCCCAGGTGCCGGGACCCCCCCTCCAGCGCATGCAGCGAGACCCCGGGCAGCGCGGCGGCCGGCGAGAAGTCAGCTGCTGGGATTAGTCCCTGGGATTCACACGTGCTATGCGGAGGCCAAGGCCAAGGCAGCACAGCACAAGACCAAAACCGCTGGGAAAAAAAAAAAGACACAAATTTTGCCTGGGAATTCGCAGTTCCCGCGGAACGGGAGGGGCAGACCTAGTGGTGTCAGGCCAAGGTGCGTTTCAACACCCAGTGATACGACACAACCGGCAGCTGGGCATCTTCCAAGTTGCCCGGAGGATTTCCACCCATGTTCTCTTAATTAAAAAAGGTGTAGCTAAGTCCCTCGAGCTGTTTTTGAATGCATTGGCCCCAAAGGTGTGCGAGGTTATTATTGTCAGCTGCAGTTTTCACCTTTTCTGAACGAATTCTCTGACTCAAGCTTAAGATTTGAATCACCCTTTTCTACTCAAAGGGTATTCTGCTGTTAGGACCACAGTCAACACTGAGCTGCGCTTTAACCTCAGCCCGAGGAGGCCTTACCTACGGGTCTCAAAAGGTCGAACAGGAGGGGAAATCTCTTCTGACCTCCCTCCATTCATGGAAGTTTACTGGCCCGTGGACTACAGCTGGTTTCATTCTCGTAAAGCAAGTTAAAATTAAACTGCAGGCCCACCTGCCAGACAGTTGGGGCATTAAAAATACATATTGCCCGCCAGCACCGAAACTAGCCCAGCTGCGGGCTGACTGACAGGCTTCCTCCAGGAGCAGAAAAGTATTCGTTTAGCTGCTTTGCTATGATCCGATGAAGCAGAACACACCCAAAGAAGAAAC
The DNA here is from genome assembly GCA_023375905.1 of Nycticorax nycticorax. Classification (NCBI taxonomy): domain Eukaryota; kingdom Metazoa; phylum Chordata; class Aves; order Pelecaniformes; family Ardeidae; genus Nycticorax; species Nycticorax nycticorax. Next base: position 43,196 of record JAKFQP010000942.1, read on the forward strand.
CAGAAACTGAGAAACCAGTCGCTCTGCAACACGTGAGAGAATAGCATCGAAGGGAGGTTAGTGCAAAAGGGATGCTCTCGAGATACGAGGGGATGTACACTACCATCCTCTGGATCCCTGCGGAGCAGCCCACGCCCTCTGCATGCCCGTGGAAGGAAGGAAGGAAGGAAGGAAAACCCAAGGCATGCTCCACATTACGCTCCGTGGCAAAGAGCCATAGCCACTTGCACAACGATCCCATTGCATTTAACAACCTCAAACACGACTTCAGACACAGCCCAGTTCCTGCCCTGGATCCGTTCCCTGCGTTGCCAGCAGACACCATTGCTTTCTTCATGCATCCACTTGCCTGCAGTGCCTCCGGGCCCGGCAACGGGATCGTTCCATGCTCCCTTCCCCACTCCAGCAGACCCTTCCTCATACAGCTGCTTTTACAGCTCATGCCCCGTATAACCATTAGGAAAAATTCCTTCCCCAAAAGGGCTGTCAGGCTCTGGAAGGGGCTGCCCAGGGAAGGGGTCGAGTCCCCAGCCCTGGGGGGATTTAAAAGCTGGGCAGACGCGGTGCTTAGGGCCAGGGTTTGGGGGTGGGACGGCAGGGTTAGGGGAACGCTTGGGCTGGGGGAGCTTAAAAGGCTTTTCCAACCTGAACAATTCTAGGATTCTCTGATTTGCTACTTCACAAACTGCCCTTCTGGCTAAATGGCGTCATTTCATGCGGTTTTTAAGCACCCACAAAATCCAGCTAGAGGTGTCCAGCACCTCAAAATGACAATGCTGCAACCCAGGCAAGCCAGTTTGCAGCACAGGGAAGCGGGCTCAGCTGGAGGCACGGCAAGGCGAACGAAGAGATAAGCAACCAACTACTAACATAGCAAGGTAGCCCAAGATAAAAATCTAATAACGTCGCAGACTAAGATACTGCTCAGAGCAGGGAGAACCTATCCCAGGCTGCAGTCTGCCCCAAAAGCCTCTTCAGTAAGCACGTTAAGAGTCATCATAGCAATCATACGAATGAAACTGCTAACACGCCGTTTCCCAGTGCTGAAGCCAGCACAAGGAGAAAGTTACCATCACCCACGAGCCGCCGAGGCACCGGCAGGGTGCTTTCCACTGGAGAATCTTGCACTTCTGCAGAGAATTTGCTAGCCTGTGGCTAACGAGCACGGTTAATCACCATTCCCACCCTAATAGCGCCCACACCTTCGTGGGTGCTCTCTGACTCTTAGTAGCTCACATCTTCCTACAGCCCAAGCGGAACCTTTCTGTGCAATCTGAACTACGCAGATCATCTCCGTTGCCTTCTCCCCTTCGCTTTGCTCCCACTCAGAAGTATCAGCTTCGTTAAAAATAGAAGCCAGACGTACACAGAGCAGATACCGTACCTCACCATAACTGGTCAAGGCTCCCGACCCGGTGGAGTAGGCAGAGAGGTTCGTTAGTCCACAGAAACCACAGGACAGCTCAAAAGGCAGTGAGATTCGTAGGATACGGGAGGTGGGGAGAGCTTGCTCTAGGATGTGGAAGGCAGCTTGCTGCCCGATAGGAAGGTTCCAGCCTCCAGCATCCTTCAGGAGGGTTGGCCAAGGTGGTGGAGCCTGGAAAGTTTCAAGCGAAGAAGTGACAGCTCGTTATTTACCAAAAACCAGCCCAGCTTATTCTGGAAGGGAGTGGGGGTGGAGAGAAGAAAAGGAAGTCCTCTCGTTCTCTTATCGGTACAGAGCCGGCAGCTGTGAATCGGGTGTTTAAAGGGGAGCGGGGAGGGTAACCACCGCGCACACATGGTACGTGACGCCATCGCCCTGTCAGTTCATGGGCAGCCGAAGCTAAAGAAAAGAGAAAGAAAAAAGAACGGCTGATGGGCAACATTCTGCTCCGCGGAGCTGCTGTATCTGAGCGGCGCTTCCTATGCAATCTTCCTCCGCCCTGCAAAGCAACGAGAGGAGTTTCTGCTCCGGGGGTTCTGTGCCAAGCGGCGCTGCTGGGAGAGAGCAGCCATCGCCTCCAGCACGGCGGGGAGGGAGAGCATCCAGGCTCTGCTCCCGTTGGGGACGGGGCTGCCATGCTCCTTCGGGAGGAACCTTCAAGTGACTCAGAGACATCTTTGCACCGCTGCTTGCTTTTGGGGTTTCCTACCTTCATTTGGCTCCGACTCTGTTCCTCCGCCCTCCAAAGCAGGGTTCATAACCCTTTACTTGTGCCCCTCATCTCTCCACCCTGTGAGCAATTTGGGGAAACACTGCCCTGCTCTCCGCGTTAACCAACACGCACCACTGGGCCCTGAAGACAACCACGCATCAGGCAGAGGCATTTCTACACAGCCTTCCCGAGCTTGCTTTTCCCGGACAGTCGGCAGGAGCACGCAGCCCACGCTGCTATAGGGAACCCAGCTCAGCGTCCCCGTATTCAGGCATGGAGAGAAACTTCCCGAGGGCGATGCAGAACAGAGCCCAATTCTCTCCCCTGGCGAGACAGGGCCAGTCATAGAATCATAGAATCGTCTAGGTTGGAAAAGACCTTTAAGATCATCAAGTCCAACCGTTCCCCTAACCCTGCCATCCCACCACTAAACCCTGGCCCTAAGCACCTCATCTGCCCTTCTTTTAAATCCCCCCAGGGATGGGGACTCGACCCCTTCCCTGGGCAGCCCCTTCCAGAGCCTGACAGCCCTTTCGGGGAAGGAATTTTTCCCAATGTCCAACCTAAACCTGCCCTGGTGCAACTTCAAACCATTCCCCCTCGCCCCATTGCCCGTTCCCTGGGAGCAGAGCCCGACCCCCCCCCGCTCCCCCCTCCTCTCCGGCCGTTGTAGGGAGCGATGAGGGCTCCCCTCAGCCTCCTCTGCTCCAGGCTGAACCCCCCCAGCTCCCCCAGCCGCTCCCCAGCAGCCTGGGGCTCCAGACCCCTCCCCAGCTTTGTGGCTCTCCTCTGGACATGCTCCAGCAAGGCAATGTCTTTCTGGGAGGGAGGGGCCCAACCCTGACCCCAGCATTCGAGGGGCGGCCTCACCAGCACCGAGTACATCACCGCTGCTCAACACAGGTGCCTAAAGTTAGGCAGCCCAAGCATCCCAACACGTCCAGGTCTGGGGTTTAATGTGGAGAGATGGCAAGGTTTACAGGGGGAGATAACATCTTTTATTAGATCAGACGATATAATGGGAAAATGCAGACAAGCTTTCAGGCACACAGACCTTTCCTCAGGCCGCCCCTGGGCAGAACTCGTGTTCTTGGTCCTGCAAAGAAGCCAAAGGCTGCAGCGACAGAGGAGAGAACTCCACTCTTCCAAACAGAGCCTAAACCCACCACCCATCTCCCTCTCCTGGCTCAGCAAGCTAGCGAGGAAGACCACAACACCCAGTCCTAGCAAACGTGGGATCATTACAGCCCCGCAACCGCGTGACTGGCCAAACAGCCCGGTTTCCTTAACATCCCTGCGTCACCAGCTTCAGACAGCGGGAGAAACAAGAGCTCAGAAGGCTGTCCTGTGGGCTGGCAAACAACTAAATGCACATCAATCAAGGTATTAAATAGGTGGGAATGCGGCTGCCTCTGCAATCCCGAGTATTTAGTCCATTATCCCGCAGACACTTAGCGCAATTATGGTTGCTTTGTGGCGGGCCGTTAACGTGCCAAGAGAGCAGCTGCGGCACAGGGGAGCTTAGAGATCAGCAACAGCCTCAACCGCAAAGCAAAGCCGGGCGCTCTGGAAGTCCTGCGCGCCGCAGGGAGCTCGGAAACGCTGGGCAGGACCAGGGAGTGACCCCGCAGGGCTTGGCTGGTCCTGAAGCAAGGGAGCGGGAGGTGACCAGCGCAGAGCTGGGTCCGCTTTTGGGGTTTGTCTCCACCCAAGCGGCTCGTAGAAGAAGAGCCAGGCTTCTCATCCTGCTAAAGAGTAGCTCGTACGCTCAAGAAGGACGCTCGCTTCCAAGTCAGTAGGAGAAGCTCACAGCCCCGGAGGGGAGAGTCATAGAATCATAGAATCGTCTAGTTGGAAAAGCCCTTTAAGATCATCAAGTCCAACCGTTCCCCTAACCCTGCCATCCCACCACCAAACCCTGGCCCTAAGCACCTCATCTACCCATCTTTTAAATCCCTCCAGTGATGGGGACTCGACCACCTCCCTGGGCAGCCCCTTCCAGAGCCTGAATCAGAGAGAATCAGAGCAACTCAGGGGCACGATTCCCGCTAATGGAGAAGATCCAGGTGACCCTCCAGTAGTGCCAGGCTTCCCCACGTGCTCCCCAGGTGCCCGATGCATCTGGTGGGAGCGGCCCTCGGAATAACGCTCCCCGCGGGCGCCTCAGAGCGCTGCAGCCGGGGCAGCGAAGTGCAAGGTGCTGAACAATGCTTGGATAATTTTTTTATCCTGAATAAACATGGATATTTTCAGTAAAGTGATGTGAGGCAGTTTCTCTTTTGAGTTCATCATTCTTTCTTTCAATTNCAGGGCAGAGTAGAGGGGGAGGAGAACCTCCCTCGCCCTGCTGGCCACACTCCTCTTAATGCACCCCAGGATGCTATTGGCCTTCTTGGCACCAAGGGCACCCTGCTGGCTCATGGTCAGCTTGTCATCTACCAGGACTCCCAGGTCCCTCTGGGCAGAGCTGCTTCCCAGCAGGTCAGCCCCCAGCCTGTACTGGTGCCTGGGCCACTGTGGGACTGCACCTTGCCTTTCCCCAATACACACGTCCTATTTGGATATACCACCCACAGGGCTCTTCCATCATTCTGGCCTTGGAGCTCAGCACTGGAAGCAAACCAACATGGGACTAAAACTTTTGTCTCGTGAAATTCATCCACGTCTAGACTTTTATTCCCTTCCTCTGTGAGCAGCATACGATAGCAAAGCCTATGGGTTGGAGATGTGCATCTTCCATGCCTCCTGGGAGCTATTGCTGCTCCGCTGCTCCCTGCAGCTTCCATGCTGCGATCTATTGCTCCCAGGCTGAATGAGCCAACGTACCACCAGCCCAGGGGAAGTGGCCACCCACGATATCCATCGCCCGGCTTGCGGGGCTGGGAGGAGAACGCTGAGCAGGGAGGCACCTCTGCTTTCTTCACCGTCACCTGGGCTCAATGATTTCAAGCATCTCCTGTCTACTCAGTCCTGGAGAAAAATCTCTAACTGGGCCTTCAAGATGCCGTGCTTAATTATAACCCCTGGGACATTTATCGCTTGAAACCAGACTGTTAGAGCTAGGGCCAGCCGGTTGCATGAGATCCCGTGCTCTTTTCCCCAAGCTCATTCCTCTACGCTTGGTTAACGTGCTTCACTGCTGCCAGGAGGATTCTTCACAGAGTTCAGACCACACCTCAGCTCTCTCGTATGGACACGACCTGACAGTATCGTCCTTTCCGCTGCTTTTTAGCCACCCTTCATGCAGAAACCAGTCCAGTGTTGCCTTCTCCCCCAGTCCTCCGCTGTGAGCCAAGCAAACCTGCAGCAACTAAGGCAAAAAAGCCTTCTGCTGGGATAAATGTTTGTCTAAGCCACAGCGGAGAGCAGAAGCGGTGGCTGCCTGCCTTTACATTAGCCAGAGGCACTGCCCAAACACCAGCGCGTGAAGCACGAGCGACCAGAGGTGGGAAGGCTGCCCTGGCTGACGCCACCGCGCCTGCTGTGGGTGCCGACGGTTCGTAGGACGGCTCGTCCCACGAGAGGGACCACATGCAAAGAGCCTGCGCCACCACGGCTTGCCCTGAGACTGCCAGCCGGCTGCTTGGAGGCACTCATCGAAAAAACCAGCCATGGGAAATTCCAGCCCATTTGCACTCACGCTAGTCTGGAGACCCTTCATCCTGCAGCTTGGGCCCAGCTCTGCTGAGCACCAAACTAGAGGTGTAAGGTTTGGAGAAGCCTGTTCAAATCCCAGAGATGCATTGCATCCCTCTTCTTCCAGAGGTCAGGAGGAACACCCAAACCTGCCGATTTCAGCCCAAACACTTCAAAACTAGGCCCTCCTCACTAAATAGCACTTCTCAATGTACGCCAGTTCCTCTTAGCTTTGACCATCGAGCTGACAACAACGAAAGTTTCCACTGCTTTAAAGCTACAGCAGCGACAAACACTGACACCCCCGCGCCCCAGCCCCCAACCGGCGCAGGACCAAAACTCTGGTCTGAGAGGCAGATGAGAGCTGGAGGTGGGGTGGTTCAACTTGGAGAGCAAACGGGCATTGCTATTGCAGCACATCCATCCCTTGCACAGATTGGAATAAGGCAGGGAGTGGGAACCGCGATCTGGAGGGCAGGTTATGACCCAAGGGCATGGAACAGGTTTGCAATGCATGTGCAGCCAAGACAGCCCCCAGGACAACCCTGAGCCCCGCTTTCCCCCAGAAAGGCTTGAGAGAAGGACATCAATGGAAAGCCTGGCAAGGTGCAGGTCCAGCCGCTGCTCACAGGGCAGTGGTTACACCTCAGTGCCCAGGGGAAGGGCCTGGCCAAAGTGTCAGCCATGGGTGTTTTAGGTTCCTTTGCTCCATCTGGTGGTTAGAAAGTTTTTAAAGATGCGTAAAGCAAACACGCGCTGCTCCCTTGCGTGGCCTGCTCATCTTCTGGGCCATCTATCCGGAGAGGTTGAAGAGAAGCTTGGGGTGGGCCACTTTGGGGAGCAGAAGGCACTTTGGAAGAGCAGAAGGCTGCTGAATGCTCATGCAAGGGGATCACCCCTGCGTTGGACGACCAGGGTCGCCGGGAGTATGAGAACCTGACGAGTCCGTCAGGCTCCCACGTGCAAACCACAAGGATGGACACCTTCTGCAGCAGCAGCCCTGGGGCCGGAGGCGCTGCACGGTCCAGGACCTGACAGCATCAGAAGGAATCATCTGGCTCCCACCTTTCCTGCTGGGATGATGGGAGTAGGAGAACGCTTAAGCACTCAGACCTGGGCTATGGGAAAACAAACGCGCTCCACTCAGCCAGGAGTAAACCGACGTATTGTGAGGGTGATGCCAAGGGCAGCAAAACCCCCGACCCATTCTCCCAGGAGCAGAGGAAAACCAAAACCAGCCCCCAAGGCAACACAGCCAGCCAAGGAGCCCAGGCGCCTTCACGGTTAACCAGGCCCTTCCTCATTCAGCAGGTTCCTCTCCAAGTACCACAAGGAAAGGAGTAAATAAATAAGGCGATAAGGAGGAAAGGCAAGAGCAGAGCCTAGGATGAGAAGGACCAGATGGGTGGCCTTCTGCCACAGCATCTTGGCTTCCCCCAGGCTGGCTCCTGCTCAGCCCTAGGGCCAGCAGGAGGGGAGGAGATTCCCGGCGGGTCGCCCCTGCCCTGACACCCCACCTCTGCCTGCCGCCGCCTGCCCGAGCCCCCGGCATCACGCGCGCCCTTGCGGAGCCCAGAAATCCTCAGCTCGCAGGATTATATAACCCGGCCAGCTAATTAAAAATGAGGAGGTTTATTTCGGACCCGGGCAGGGTGACAAGATAAAAATATAGCCCATAGCAGGCCCACGTCCCCTTTGAAGAGTCGCCAGGGCTATTTTTTACCTAGATACATCATGAAGAATTGGAGAGAAAAAAAAATACCACGGCTATGTTTAGAATTTAATCAGTGGCAGGGCTTGTTACACTTCTTCGAGAGGAGACTGATGGAAATATTTCAGGAGGGTGGGAAGAAGGGGGGGAAGCAAACAAACAAACAAACAACCCACCCCAAAAAACCCCAACCCGAGGACAAATATAGCCCTGGCAACTACCTTACGCGGCAGGGATGCTGCTCAAGGGTGGGAAGGGGGATTTTTTGTTGTTGTTGTTTTGAGAATAAACTTCACTTTCCCACCTTCTCGAAATCCCCCGGGCCAACCGAGGCGTCCCGAGGGATGGGCTCTCCGCTGCCTGTGTCCAGCATCCACGGTTACCCCAGCTCCCGAGGCTGTTCAAGCGGTCACGTGTGCCCAGCGTGATGGGGAGCAGCGAACCGCAGCAAACGGGTGGACTTGATGATCTTAAAGGTCTTTTCCAACCTAGACGATTCTATGAAACCATGGCTGGAGGAGCCACCAGAGCCCGAGCCTGCGAGCAACCCCGCGGGTACCCTGGGGGCAGCGTCCGAGAGCCCCAGCACAACGGCCGGCAGCTTCTCCGACTGGATTCACTCCGTTATTTTAAAAAAATACTTCAAAAACCCATTGGAGCAGGAGGGGGAAAGTTGCATGTTCCAATCTCTTGCCAGCGTCCTATTTGTATTTTTAAGGCAGGTCTTTTAGTGTTGTCTTGTCAAGCCAACCCCTGCCTTTTTACACCCTCGTGGCGCCCATAGCACCCACCTCCTCCAACCCATCTCGGTGCCAAGCCAGAGAGCCCGAGCTGCTCAGCCCCGCTGCCCCTATGCTCTGACGGAGGCGAGCGGTACCCCAGGAGGAGAGGAGGATGAAATGGGATTTGTAAATCCCATTTTGGGGTGGGAAGGGGGACCAAAGACCCTGGCTGGCACAAACTTCAAGTCCCATTTGGGGAGGGGAAGGGAACCATCCCCTTGGTGGTGCTGGGCCCTCAATCAGCTCTCCTCTCCCCTGGCTGGGTTAAAATAGCTGGGGCTGGGGAGAGACAGTTCCCTTGAAAGCTAACGGGTACATTCAGCCTGACCAAAAACGGAACTTTCGAAACATATCATTCTGGAGGGGGGAGGGAGGGGGGAAGCCGCGTTCACTTGGGCACCGCAGATGCAAACTGCAGCTTGCAGCCTTATTCTCAGTTTTGACAGCACAGGGATGGAGCTGGGGGGCAGCCCCGCAGAGCAGCGAGTGGCAGCGCCGAGGGACGGGGGAGCGGGGCCAGGTTTGGGGAAGGGCTCTGCGGCCCCGCTGCCTCCCCCCAGCAGATGGAGGACAGCCTCTCCCCTCCAGCCAGATGGTTCCCTGCTCCTCCACCCCGCTACGGAGCGGCAGATTTCTTCTTTAGCATCTGCTCACCCCAGCTGCTCCCAAGGAGAAGCTTCTTCCCATCTCACTGTTCTGGTGGGGGCTATCGCAAGCCTGAAATTTATTTAAGTGGAAAAAAAAACAAACCCCAAACCCTCTTTTGCAGCACCCATGGGAGATGAGCAGACAGCTAAACGTGACACTGTCCAGATAAATCTAATGATGGGAATGGGAGGATCTAATGATTGGGAATGGGAGGAATTTCCAGACCTTATTATCCTAAGGCCACAGGCAGGTCCTTGCTCAGCTGGGTAGGAAAAAGGATGGGGTTGCACACGAGGCCCTTGTGCCTCAACAGCATGGCTATCTTCTGGCCCAGGTAATGCAAAAGGTGACGCCAAGGCATGAAGTTTGCCTGGACTGCAGGAGGAAACAGAGAACTCTGCCTGCCTCAGCCCTGGAAGCATCAGAGGGAATCATCTGGCTCCCACCTTTCCTGCTGGGATGATGGGAGTAGGAGAACGCTTAAGCACTCAGACCTGGGCTATGGGAAAACAATCGCGCTCCGGCTGCTGCCGAAGCCGCTGGAAACCTGCAGGGAAGCCCCATCCCTGCGCGCGGCGAGGCTGCCTGCGTTCGGCACGGGCCGTTCCCCGCTGGCGCTGCCTCTCCTCCCGGGTCAGCGAGCCCTCCCACACCTCTGCTTGCCTTTTCCTTGGGAAGATCAAGAGACACCAGCCACAGCAAGCCCAGGCTGGGAACCACCCCCACCAGCTTTGGGCACAGGAAACCTTGAGGAGATACTTGCGACGAGACCGGCTCTTCACCTGATAAAGCAATCGGGACGGTTGCAGCGAACGCCAGCCCAGCTAGAAAACTCAGCTCGCCCTCTCCTCCCCCAGTCCTTCTTTCGACACCAAGAAGCTGCAACAAGCCAAGCAAACGTAATCACTCCTTGCTGCGAGAGGCTTCCCCAGCCCTTAGCCCTCGCAAGGGGGGCTGCTGCGATTCGCCCCGGGCATTAGCCACAGCATGGGTGCCAGTGGCCACAGCAAGGCTGCCAGTAGCCACGGCTGGACCAGATGACCTCCTCGAGGCACTTATTGGGGTGCCCTGCTCACTGCCCCTGGTGTTGGGGGCAGACAGAGTTCATCTGTCTCCCTGATAGGGGTCCATGGAGGCCCCGCAGCCCGTTCCACAGGACAGATGGAGGGGCCAGACAGATAGACAGAGTAGAGCAGGGGCTGATGGATTCACTGAGGCCATCCCGTCGTTAACAACCACAAGGGCATTGCAAAGATGCAGCGGAGGATGAGCCTCATGTGGTTCTCTTGCCCACATGGAAATGTCTGGGACTCCACGCAGAAAACCTTCTCCAACACAGAGCCAAGGGGGGCTGCAAGGTAGAGCCCCCCCCCCCCCAATCCTCCCGAGGCCCGAAAGCTCGATACAGTCACGCACTCCCAAACTACCCGGCAGATGCTTTCACGGCAGCTGGCTCACAGCAACGTCCTTTCCACATGGGACCCGCCTGGGACACCCGTGACAGCCACGGCATCTGCTGCAGGAGAGCAGCAGCAGCTCAGAAAGCCCCGGAGGAGATGCCGAAGCGTACGTCTCATCCAAGTACGCCCCTCAGCCACCACAAGCAGGCAGAGGTCTTTGGAGAGCACTGTTGAGACAAGCAGCAGCATGAGCTATTTGCAAAAAAAAAAAAAACAAAAAATATCAAAAAACCCACCCCATATACAGGAAGCACACAGTTCCTGATTTCCAGCTTGGTTTAATGCAAAGAATTTCCGTCTTCCCTTCGGACTCGCGCAGGAAGCCTGCAAACAGACCGGCTCCGTAACCTGATTAGGCCCCATCCTACGCACATTTCCTGGACCACGCGATGGGACCGCAGGAGCCACGTCCCATCCCTCCCCACCGCTCACATGGTAGCAAGTGCAGCCCTGCCCAAGCCACTGCTTTTGGTCAAGGCAGTGAAAAAGCGACAGAATAAACCCATTCCTACTGCAGAAAAAGTATTAATCAATGCTTAACGCAGCCTTAGGAGTGCTTCCCCCCGCCCCCCCCAGAGGGCATGGGCCTGTGTTTAGCTTGGAAATGGGTATTGGCTCTGTTGGTCCCTCAGGGCAGGGATGGAAACCCAAATGTCAGCATTTGGGAAATAAGTTTTTAGCAAGCCCTTTGGGAATTAAAGGGTACCTACACTGGATGGGTGGGAGGGCGAACGCCACAAGGATGCTATGGAGGCAGGTACTGGAGCAGTGACCCAGCTGGGAATAGAAAAGCTCTCAGGTCCGGGTTCCCCGCTCACAGGACCCTCCTTAAGAGGGACCAGGTTCGCTCGTGGAGTGGCAGGCACCGGGGATAAAGGAGCCCTTTCGCTAGGCCAGCCCTTTGCAAATTGAGGAATACGTCAAAGCCCCCATTGCAGAACACAAACTTCCCCTCCAGCTGCCTTAATCGGAGTCAGCGAGAGATCCAGCCTGCTGTGGTTGATGAAAAGCCAGGCTCTAGGAACGGCTCGGCGAGGGCAGGGCGAGCCTTGCCGCACAGAGGGAAGGGCCAATGCCCCCCTTTCTGCACACCCAGCAGCATCTCCAGCTGGGCTTCGGGGCTGACACACGTGCCGGTGCTGAGCTCTGTTCCCCTTTCCGAGGAGCAGCGGCTCCCAGCCACAGGCGGGCTGAGCCGTCATCCCTGGGGGAGAGGGCTGGCGCTGGGGAGGGGGCAGCTCGGGTGCTGGGGGCACTGGGAGCAGCCTGCCCCCCGCCCACGGGCTCGCTCACAGCGGCCAGGCAGCTCCGTGCTGAGCCAGACCCGCACCCGGACGCCTGGGAGAGCCCGGCCGGGCACCGCTGCCCCGCTGGCAGAGCAACGCCGCCTCGGCTGGAGCACAAAGCGCCCATTCATACTGGGTCCAGCTCTGGGCTCCCCAGTTCAAGAAAGATGAGGGACTCCT
>JAKFQP010000943.1:9235-39524 GCA_023375905.1 Nycticorax nycticorax
GCACGGCCCCCGGCGCAGCCTGGCCCGGCTCCGACGCTGCACGCCGCCAGCAGCCCGGCAGCCCACGAAGCCGGAGCTCCCGCCGGAGCCCGCAGATGCTGTCACCCGTTTCCTGAGCACCGGCGCGGCTGTGGGGTGCTGGTTTTCCCCGTGGGCTCACACCAGCGCCTGCAGACCTCAGCAAGCTGCGGATGTACCCCGTACCTGATAGACTTTGCATAACCGCAAGTGTGACGATGCAAAAGAGGGAAGGAAAATCATTACGAATTTAGATAGCCACGAGTAAACCCAAGGCTGTGCACAAGCATCCCCCATCTGTTACGGCGCGGAAGGGCTGAAGCAGCCGTCGCGGGCCCTTCGTAACGGCGCCATTGCAAGCCAAGCCCCGATTCTGCCGGGCACAGGGAGGGCACACGCTGTGCAACAGCGGCACCGGGTTTAATCAAGTTAAACTTCAGTCACTTCACTCAGCACTATTTCATTAGAAGAACAGTGCTGCAAAAAAATAATTTTCCTTAATTAACATTTTTCTCAATTAATTATTTCTCTCAGAGGAGATCTGAACTTTATTAAATTATTTGAAAGAAAGCAAGCACATCACAACGCGGATATTGCATTAATTTGATGCGACCCATACGCTTCCATTTCAGTAACAGTTGTCATTTGTACTGATCTTTGCAGAACTTCTCAGATCAATAATCTTCCCCAGAGGTTAAATTTTGCCTTAAGACAGAGACCGTATGAAGGGAAATGCCACGGCTCGGGCTCCTGGAATGTCTTGCGAGCATAGAATGAGACATGAGCAGCAATGTTATTTCTGCCTGGAGGAGCAGAATTCTGTTGATTTTATTAGCTGTGCAGCTACTGTAAAACTCAGGCTCTTTGTTCAAGTTAGCCTGGCCCGTCTGGCAGCTGGAGCCTCCTCTGGATCCTTCAGCCCCCTGCTCTGCTGGAACGTCTCTCCTCTCCATCAGACATCCTCCACAAGAGCATCCATCCATCCATCCATCCATCCATCACCTCTTCTCTACGTGTGTTTTCATGCACGCTGCTTCGTACGCGGCCATGGCCGGGCAGCTCCGCAGGGCTGGGACGCCGACCCCACCGCGGCTGCCGAAGGCAGAGCCACAGCCCTTCCTCCCGGGAGCAGCTCTGCCGCCCCGGCGCCCCCGCGGCTGGGAGCCAAAGCTCCGCTGGGCTGATGCTCCCTGAAGAGGAGCTCCGGCGCCTCGGCAGCCCCCCGCGGGGCGGTGCTGGGGTGGGAAGGGGCAGAGCCCCGCCACCTCCCCGGCGTGCGGAGCAGCGGGGCTCGCCATGCTCTGCCGCCCGACTAAAGCGCTCGCATGCGGCCACGGAGCCGCTCAGGCAGGAGCTGGAGGTCGGGCACGTCCCCAGCCGCCAGCGCCAGCGGGGCGTTGTGCCCCCAGCACTTGGCCGCTCACCCCCAGCTCGGCAGGGGGAGGCCAGGCGGTGCCTGCTGGCCACCGGCCCCTGGGCCAGCGGAGGCCAGAGCCCGTCCCGGCTGGCTGGGCGTGCGCGGCTGGGCGGGCAGGGGCGATCGCACCCAGCAGCCCCTGGCCAGCCCCCTCTCCCACCACCCCCCTGCGTTGGTGCCCCCTCCCGCCGCCTCAGCAGGGCTCGCCCGGCTCGCTGCCGTGCTGCCTCCGAGAGCCCCCCGGGAGCGAGCCGTGCTTTTGGTTAACCGCCGCAGGCATTTAAAGAGAGTGATTAGTATTCACATAAAGTGCCTCTGAAATCACTCCACACCGTAATCATGCTCAAATTCATTAGCAAGAATATTAGGACTATAATTAAGTTCCAGGTCTTGCATGAGCTCCAGACCTGTTATGAAGGTCGGCCACGGGAACGGCGAGCGTCAAGGAGGTAAAATCACACGCACGGCAGCCTGAAGATATTGCTCAGCAGTCTTGAAACCACATCTTGCCTTGGTTTCTTTTGCAACATCTTCGTATAAAATGCCATTTTAATATCTCATCTTTACCTTTTTCTTTCTGTCGTCGGCTCACGATTCCTAACAAAACAATTGCAGAGAAAAGCTCGTTCACCAACTGACTTAAAATGACTCCGTGTTCATACCCTGGTGAAGTCTGGGCAGCATCCTACAAGACTCAGAACCGTAATTTCAGGAGATAACTAGACATAATATACCTTGTAAGCACCAATTAGCCCCTGACCATTCATTCCAGGGGTTATGACGGATCTTCCTTTGGCGGGAGTTTCTCAGTGTAGGTTGGATGCTCCCAGGCACTGTCTCGATATGATACCCAAGAGTCTGGGGCTTGGCACACAAACTGCACCCCAAAGAAAAAGCCAATGTACAAGGCATTGCGCGCGAGGTCAGGTTAGACCATTCTAGTATTAAAATCCAGCCTACCCCTTCTGAAATCCACATTTTTCTACTTACTTCAAGAAGATACGATTCCACCCCAGTAAGCTATGACACTTTAAACTTTATTTAAAGTTAAATAATGTAAAGTACTTGAAGAAGCCAACGGTGACACATGCGTCAGGGGAAGCAAGCACGAAGGCTCAGAAGCCACTGCAGAACTGCGGCGCTGAGACCTGGCGGGGCTGGCAGCACAGAGGTGGGCGGTTGGCACGGCTGAGCAATGGGCGCGTGCCGGCGGCCCCGGTGCGCTGGGGAAGGGCTCAGGCTGGGCAGAAAGGGGCAGCTCCAGTGCCAGAGCTCAGGGCTCAGCGCCGTGCCTGCCGCTACCCTGGCAGAGCAGGGAAGGGTAAGGAAGCGGGGGGAGGTTGCTGACGGCGGGGAGCTCGGAGGAGGCAGGGCGGCGCGGTGCTGCCTTGCCCCTTGCCAGTCCCCACGCAGACCCTGGAGGGGGGCGGCTTTGCCAACGGCAGCGGGGGGCTCGTTGCTCAACTCAGCAATTCAGTGGCGGTGCTGAAACACAACACGGACGAGAGCAGCCTGGGTAAGCTACACAGTGGGCACAAACTCCCTTGGTGCAGTCTCTGGCTGTGTCCCCGCTGCCAGACCGCCCAGCCGCCAAACTCGCTGTCCCCGTTCCAACGCACCAAGGCTACGCCTGCGCTTTGCGGGTGCCGCCCTCGCATCCCGCACAGGCGCCGGGCAGCTGTGCCCTGCTGGGAGCATCTTTGCTCCTGGCTGGTGTGCACAGCCTTGCACTGAACCTGCCGACCCACAACTGTCCCTGACAAGAAGCAGGAAAAAAATCCATGGAGACTGCAGTCCAAGCAAGTTCACGACCACTTTGAGCTGTTACTTCTGGGCACAGTTTTGCCGACAGCGTACTACACTAACACGTTCTGCCCCCCAGCCCCACGGTGCAGGCACCAGGCTGGTCTATGCTGTGGTCCTGGAGGTTTCTGGAGAGGTGCCACTGTGACCATGCCGTGCCTCCAAGACACCCTGGGAAACCCCCGGGGACAGCAGGCTCCCACCCTCCCTCCTCCTCCTCAGCAGCTGGCGGGCCGGTACAATGCACGTGAGAGTGCCGCTTCACAAACCTGGCGAGGCAGGGCAGAGAACCTTTGATATTTAGTGCTTGCCTATCCCGCTTTGGACAGGCAGATGAAGGGGACAAGTCCTCAGCAGAGGCCGCAGTAATAAGCACCGGCAGTCCAAAGGGATTTGTGGCCGTCCTGCCGGCACCCGGCACGGCGCGAGCCCCGGAGGCAGCGGGCAACCCGGGGCGGCGGCACGGCCGGGGCAGGGGCTGGTCCTGCTGCCCTTCCCGGCGTCCCTGGCGTGGGGCACCCGAACCCCAACCCTTCAGAAACGGGGTCCTGTCACCTGCGCGTCTCCTCCCAAACCACACCCGGGGACCGGTTTCCTTCGGGAGACGGCACGGAGGGGCAGGCGGCGCAGGTCGGGCTCCCGCGGTCCCGGCGCAGGGAAGGAGCGCGCTGCTGGGGCCGGTTTCCAGTCGCGCACCCGGCAAACACGGGGACGTTTCTGAGGAAGGGAAATGAATGGGTTGGGTGACACGGGCTGACGCTTCCCAGCGGGCCCCAAAAGGCTCTAAGGAGGGGTGAGGTGGGGCTCCCCAGCCGCAGGGGCTGTGCTCACCCCGCAGCACAGGCCACCCGTCTGTAACGCGGCCGTGAAACCCTGCCCGTCGCTGTAAGGAAGAAACACGGAGAAGTCTCAGAGAGGAGGCTCAAGGACCATTAGAAGTTAATTGTTCCCTGTTCTTGTCTGATAATGGCAAATGGGGAAAGAAGAAGATATTCAACATAAAAGCTAGATAAGAAAAGCTTCCATTCCTGTGCACATGCCCATAATTTTCCCTGAGAACAGTCTGGAACTTGTACGCTTTCCTTTACTTGAGCCGTAACCGCGTTTCCAACAGGCACGATTTATCTGTTTCCCTTTCTGTTCTCCTGACATATTTGGTTCTATATGTGAGAATAAAAATAAGGGGCTCCATGGAGTCTGAGAGAGTAAAAATTGCACGGGGCCCTGCAGAGATAACCCGTTATCAGCTATTACCTAAATGGAGAGCAGTAAATCTTAATCTGTTTTCGGGGAGCAGCACACTGCACATTTTTTAGAGCAGTTGTGAGATTTATCTGCTCCAGCGCCACCGTTATTAATGGGGGTAGGAAACAGCAGCACACGTGTCTGCCCTCCGCTCCTCTGCCGATGGCACCTCGGCTGCTGCCAGGCGGCGCAGCGGAGGCCCCTTCCCCAGAGATGGGTTTTTCAGCAAGAAACAAAACCAAGGGGAAAAGGCGAGAGCACGGTTCCGGCGCTGAGCTGGAGCGGGGCGCAGGCGGGGCGCAGCGCTGCTGAGCACCCCCGGGGCGAGCGGCCAGAGGCCACGCCGGCGCACCCCGCGCTCGGCACCGGGGCATGCGGGAGCTCTGCCGGGACGGGCGCCGCTGCCCGGGCTCTCGGCTGGCGCACGGAGAGCCTTGCCCGGGGCTGCAGCGGGGCTGGGCACCCCACCCGAGAGCCGCTTCCCGGGCAGGGCGAGGGGAGAGCTCCGCAGGGTGTTCCCCGTCCCCACGGCCAGCGGTGCGCGCCGTTCCATCGCGCGCCCCACGGCACAGGGCTGCCGCGCGGGGGGAAGGCTGCCGCCCGTGCCGTACCCGCGCTGCCGAGGCCGTTCCAGCCCGGCAGACCCCGCAGCCCAGCGCCTCCCGCTGCCGCTCGCCCCGGCCTCTCTCCGCGCCGCTGCCCCTGCCCAGCACCAGCACGGCCGTCCCCGCACCACCCCCGTCCTGACCCGGCTGAGGTCTGGGAGGGGGGCCCGGCACCCTGACCTTGCTCGCCCCGACGCCTCAGTCCAGGACCCAAGGCTGGGTCGCACGGAGGGGAGAGGAGAGCAGGGGCCCCACTGGTTCCGGGAGCGCTTCCAGATGTGCATGACATTTAAGGGCAGCAGCGTCTTACTGATCCCAGTGACAAACTGGTCTCAACAAGGCTAAGAAAGGTTCTGGTGAGGTGGCCGGGAACGGTGACAGGGAGCAGGGCAGAATTCAGACTTTTTCTCCTTCTTCTCTAATCCTCTGGATTTTTCTGTTCAATCTTAACCGCAAGCCAAAGCTAACTGCTGAGAAGGGAGGCAGGCGTACGAACGTAGAGCGCTCCGTGGGCTATGGCATAACAAAAGCACATCTATAAAAAGCATGTCTCTAACCTGAAGAAAGCAGGTTCACAGCGCCCTGGAGGCCGATGGGTCAGCCTTTGCTGAGCACGAATTAATCCAGTGCTACTGTATGCCTGACCCTCAGCCGGGTGCATCCCTTGCTCCGCGCCAGGGCCCTGTCCTTGTGGGTCAGCACCCTGCTGAGGCGCCGGGGGGCCGCTGCTGGCTCCAGAGCAGCCCCCGCTGTGGCCGGGCTATCCAGAAAGCCCAGAAGTGTCTCGTGCTCCAGGCGTGAGAGCCGCGCATGGCTGGCCGCTCCGGTGTCGCCCCCGCCCCGGGGGGGCCGGGTCTCCTGCTCCTGATGCGTGCACGGAGCAAGCGGGCGCAGGCGCGGCAGCTCCCGCGCACCTCCAGCCTGGCCGCGGGGCCCAAGGCAGGGTAAGGGGGTGCTGCAGGGAGGGGGGGCACACACTGCCACCCGCCTTTTCCTTTCAGTGACCGCTCGAGCACCCCCGACCCCTCCGCAGGGCGAGCACACGGAACACCAGCGTGCCCCCAGCCCCGCAGCCTGCATTCGGAGCAGCCCCCTGCTCCCTGCCACACAATACTCTTCCCAGAGCATCCCCCCAAGCCAAGAAGCTGCCCGCTTTGCCAAGGCCACCAACGCACAGCTTTGGGATCTGTGTTTAATTTGGGCTTTGGTCATTAATGAGCGGTGCGCTCTGGGTGGAAGGTGCCTCCAGTCAAACCCACCAGAAGGGCTGTGCCTGGCAGAGCCCCGGGCGAGAAGCACCAGGGTGCCAGCGGCTGCTGGTGGCCAAGCTCCTGGGCATTGCCCCACGTGATGGAGCGCCCACACAGCCGGGACTGCCTCAGACCTAAGCAGGCCGTGTTGGGAATGGAGAGCGAATAACAGCACGTGGCCGCCAGCATACTGCTCTGCCGCTCCTAATGGGGAAGCTGTTCCCCCAGCGGTGCTTCCACCGGGGCTGCTCCGGCAGGGGCAGGACCGGCCGCAGGGAGCTCAGGGCCATCAGGGTCTGCACCTTCCCGTGCTCCCGCTGCAGGGGCTCCAGGCTGGGCGCTGGCCCCTGAGAATGCCCCCTCCCGACCACGCGTCCCCGACCCTCACGGAGGGGGTCAGTAAATGCTCCGTGGCTGGACCAAGCGAGAGGCTTTCCTCCATTCTGTTTTTTATGGCTCATATATATAGCAATTTGTTCTGAAAGTCTCTGCTTATATACACATAGTATATTTGATATATAAACCCATATAAATACCACTGGCGTATAATGAGGCACTGAAATTAATATAGACTATGTGCTTAGTGCTGCTGGGTCGTATTTAATCAAAGCTCCAATTTCACCGGTGATAAGGAAGAAATCTTTATTGATGGAGATATAAAATATGAAAAAGTGCCTCTCATAAGGAGGCATTAAAAACTAATTCACAGAAAAATCTAGCTTAGGAAATGTATTGCAATAAGAAAAGAAGGGGGGGGGGGGGAAGAGAGAGAAAAGGAGCAAGGGAGAGCGCGCCAGAGGTGGAAACGTGCGTGGATTTACAATGTACTGCAGAAAAAATATTCCCTGCCACCCCCGTAGCGCCGTGTTGTACAGCCCTCGCTCCTAAAGCGGGACTTCAGCGACGAACCGAGCTGAATGAGCAAGCGGTAATGAATAATTCATTCACCCACCCTGCCTCCCCCTCCGTTCGCCGCCGCTGGCCGCCCGGCGATGCCTTCGACCCGGGCTCTGCCGGAGCAGCGCGGGGACGGGGCGGCTTCCCCGTGCCCAGCAGAGCGTGGGCGGCATCCGGGTGACGCGGGCAGCGCACGGTCCCGTGGCGCTCATTTGGCATCCTTGTCACTGCAGTGAGGAGGCAGCGGGCAGCTCGGCTCAGCGCTTCCCAGCCCCGCCGGCGTTCCCTGCAAGGCGCTGCCAGGAGAGGGGTGTTCCACAGGAAAGCCAAGGAGCTGGGAATGCGCCCGTGCGACTGAATTACCCCGCACCCACTGCTGGGAGAACACCCGGGGGTGGGGGAAGCCTCAGGCAGATGCCTTGGGTGGGATTTGCCACCCGAAATGACTGGCTGTGCTGGAAATGGTGCTGTGCGGCAGCGTACCAAGCTGCACTGCTGGACCAGGCAGGTGGGTGCCGACTCTCCACCTCAAGGCTGGTCACGACATCCCCCAAAATGGCATTTGCGCCCATTTGCGTTACCTGCTCCCCACGCCGAGCTGAAGGGCTTCGTCTTCATGGTCACAGGCCAGCAGTGGCACTCGTCTGGGAGCCAAACGCCACCAAACACTCGCTTGAAAGAATTTGTTCACAAGCTGCTTGCACGATTATTTTGCCAACGAATTTGACCTTCGAAATAAGTATTTAAAATGTCAGATTACTGTTTTTTAAAATAGCAGTAGCAAAGAAGGCATTCTGATCCTGTTAGACATCACATCTGCTCAGCCCAGCCCGACACGGGATTTCTCCGTGCTGCCGAGGCAGCAGCATTCCTGCTCCGGTCACTTCTGCTCCGGGTGTGCTCAGGGTGGGATCCCCCCCAGGACCCCGGCAGTTAGCAGCCCACTAAGCAGTGCATCGTGCCGGGCCGTCTTCTGCTCCGCAGTCTCGGAAGGGCCGGGAGGGCGTGCTGAAAGCTCCACGTGATTTGTGCGCTGTGTGTAACTCACCTCGCCATCAGCAGCCTCCTCCAGCTGGCTTACGAGCGCACTTCTTCATTTCAGCCGCCTCCCAGAGGCCGGCGCGTCCCGCAGGATGCTCGCGCGGTGTCACTGAGCCCGGCACGGCTGGCGAAGGTCTCGCAATGAGCCAGGGCTTTACTGGGCAGGTTAAGGACTTTGCTACTTCCCCGAGCAAGCAGCGGCAGGGCTGGGGTCCCCCGGCCCTACGCCCACCTCCCACGTCAGCCTGGCTGTGGTTCCTTATGCCTCAGGGCACTGATTTCATTCAGCAAAGATTTTCGTTAACAGTTCCTTTCAATCTCTCTCAGATTTTGCTTTGGCTTTACCAATGGCTCGGGTTTTTTTTGCGTGTGCCAGCACATTTATTCACTCTCCTATGAGCCGTAGCATCCGTGACTTGTAGAGGTAGAGGCAGTGTCATCAGCTCAGACTATCTGTCCCACTACATAACTAAAAATAAGCAGGGATGAGCATTTAATCATTTACATCAAATGATGCCAAAACCTCCTCTGTATCAAACAGCCCACCAGTGCAAGCTTGTCTGGCTTTTGGGGAACAGGAGAACAGAGAGGAACGGCCACAGCCAGCGGCCACCAGGGCAGCTGGGGACATGGCAGCCTCCCGCCGGCTCGAGAGCAGAGGCTTCTGCACCCCCACGCCTCCCGCTGCCCCCCGGAGCTGCCTGCTGGCCTGGCAGCGCGCCCGGAGCGGCAAAGCACGGCTGCACCATGCGGGGCGGCAGCGGCCGCCGGAGCAGGGCTGGCTCCCGCGGGGGGAAGCGCAGGGAGCAGCCCTGTCCCGCGGGAGGGCACGGGCCGGTGCATCCCCGGCAGGCGGCTCCGAAGGGCAAGGGGCTGAGGAAGCCGGCAGGTCTTCAAGGACGACGTCCCCCAAGGGCAAGGTCGCGCCTGCGCGTGGAAGGGCGTACGGGCGGAACCGCGGAGAGCGGCGTGCTGCGGGGGGCCGCCGTGCCCTGGGTGGCGTGGGGTGAGCACAGCGCAGGCTCTGCTCGGGCACCAGGACCACGGGGATGGTGCTGGAGCCTTTGCTTCGTCCGGACCCGCTTTCCCCGGCAGCCAGCGGCTGCTCTCCCCACCGCTCTGGAAGGGAATGGGAATCACCTTCCCTGCTCTGGAAGGGAATGGGAATCACCTTCCCTGCTCTGGAAGGGAATGGGAATCACCTTCCCTGGTTTGCTTTGCGGCAGCCAGGTTTCCCTTGGATTTATCCCAGAAAGTTTGCAATTGCCAACATACTCCACCCCTGTGTCCATATTTCCCCCGGATGAGACTGCCCATCACATTTCACCTGAATTTTCCCCTACTTAAGCCCCAAATTAGAAAATGTGAGACTGAGAACCAGCTCTTGCTAACGATGGAGAAGAGCTCCAGAGCATCCGCACCTTGCGGAGCCAGAGGCAGCCCAGCATGGTCCGACGGCTTTCTGGGCTGCGTGTGGCCGCCTGAGCTGATCCCTGTCTGATCCCGAGGTGGGAAAGCAGCTCCCTGGCTAACTGGGAAGGTACAGAAGATCAGAAGGTTTTGGACGGGTGCAGAAAACATCTCTTCTTTTTTTTTTTTAACTATTATTACAAATGTTGACCATCTGTAGCCACTAACATGGCAAGGCTGAATCGAGGAGATTGTGAATTAATATCAATGTTTTCCTTTGTCTGTAGGGCAACATTTGCAAAATACTAGCTGAAAGTGTAAAAGAGTTGCTCACCCTTTAACTGGCTGTTCCTCTGCTTTTGAACCTAGCTAACAAGCAATTCATCACCCTGCCCGCTAGTGTGCCCGGAAAGAAAGAAGTTTTCCTCGTTTGGCTGTCTTTAGAATTGATCCCACAAAGCTGGGAGGAGTGGCTGATCCATGGGAAGGCTGCGCTGCCGTTCAGCAGGACCTGGCCAGGCTGGAGAGTTGGGCGGAGAGGAACCTGATGAAATTCAACAAGGGCAAGTGTCGGGTGCTGCCCCTGGAGAGGTGGAACCCCATGCACCAGTCCAGGCTGGGGCTGACCTGCTGGGAAGCAGCTCTGCCCAGAGGGACCTCGGAGTCCTGGTGGATGACAAGCTGACCATGAGCCAGCAGGGTGCCCCTGTTGCCAAGAAGGCCAATGGTATCCTGGGGTGCATCAAGAGGAGCGTGGCCAGCAGGGCCAGGGAGGTTCTCCTCCCCCTCTGCTCTGCCCTGGGGAGACCCCACCTGGAGCTCTGGGTCCAGTTCTGGGCTCCCCAGCTCAAGAAGGATGAGGAACTCCTGGAGAGAGTCCAGAGGAGGGCAACAAGGATGATGGGGGGACTGGAGCATCTCCCCTAGGAGGAAAGGCTGAGGGAGCTGGGCTTGTTCAGCCTGGAGAAGAGAAGGCTGAGAGGGGATCTCATCACCACCTACAAATATCTCAAGGGTGGGGGTCACGAGGACGGAGCCAGACTCTTCCCAGTGGTGCCCAGCGCCAGGCCAAGGGGCCATGGGCACAACCTGAAGCAGAAGAGGTTCCAGTTGAACGGGAGGAAGAACTTGTTGACTGTGAGGGTGATGGAGCCCTGGCCCAGGCTGCCCAGGGGGGCTGTGGAGTCTCCTTCTCTGGAGATCTTCACCCCCCGCCTGGCTGCTGTCCTGTGCCCCCTGCTCTGGGTGAGCCTGCTTGGGCAGGGGGGGTGGCACTGGGGGAGCTCCGGAGGGCCCTTCCAACCCTTGCCATTCTCTGATTCTGGGATTCTGTGATCTTCAAGCTTGTGTCGACCACTGAACACCGAACACGTGTGTGTGTTGTGGTGCCTTTCGCCTCAGCGTGGAGCAGGGCAGCAGTCAAAGCCATTTACTCCTGTTTGCTGGTGCTTGGCAGCGGAATTTCCCTCTACATTAAACACCTGCAGGCTACAGAGGGCCGATGCCAGCAGCGGCTTCAGGCCCTTGTAGGACAGCAAGAGTCTGGGTGTGAGTGCCCTTCTGAGCATCATTTCGGGTCTCCCGTGCGGCGCAGGGACTGGTACCAGGCGGGCAGCAATGGGAGCAGCGTGCATTTCTGTTGCTGTGTATCAGCTGGGGACAGGGCGTGAGATAAGCAGGCCATGAGGTAAAACCATTTAATCCAAGCTCAAATGCAGTGGCATTAATATGGGAGCCCTGGCATTTTTGCAAAGCAGGTCTGAAAACTTCCCGTCCTTTGTGGCTATACTGAAATGCACGGAGGGTAACACGACTGCAGAAAATCCTGTGCTACGAAGCGTGTTACCCTACAGCCATTACATCACAGCCATGGCCGTGGTGCATTACGTCACGGTCAGCCACGCTAGCAGTCAACGCACCGCAATTTCCAGAGCTCACCAGTTCTTTCCTGGCCACGGAGCTTTGGTTCCAGCGTGAGCTTTCAAACCGGTGTCCAACAAGCGCTGCGAAGTTGCCCTCTATGTTGTGAACAAGTGGAGGGGCAACCGTCCAGTTACCAACTCGTTGTCAGACTCAAGCATGTAACACGTAGAAACCAAAGCAATCAGCAGCAATGAGGAGCTCCCACGCTTCCGAAGACGAGCGCCCGCGCGCCTCTGCGTGTCTGACCCTGCTGCAATGCCCTGGGGCCAGCGACCACGGGCGGGATGACCGGGGTGCACGAAGGAACAGCGCCGCGCTGCCAGGCCGGTGCTCCGCCACGGAGCTGTGTGACGCACTGGGAAGGTGGCGTCTGTTTGGCATGAGGCAGCAGATGTCCTTGGTAGGAACGTTCTGGGACAGAATTTAGGTGGTTGTACTTTTCCTGGGGTATTTGCCCCATAGAGAGGCTTGTCGATGGATTTTCCTCGCTGTAATTTACATTTAGCACATAAAATGGGAATATAAATTGGATATGGAATTATTAATAATAACCTCATGCTTTAGGCTACAATGATTAAAACATGAAAGATAAAGAAATGATGAAAATTATAAAGTTAGATTATGCGCTAATTTCCATCTCCTAACTACATAATGGATGGTCACCCAAAGGGGGGCGGTGAACCCAGTTCAATCCAGTTGGCGGCCGGTCACAAGCGGTGTCCCCCAGGGCTCAGTGTTGGGGCCAGATCTGTTTAACATCTTTATCCATGACCTGGGCGGGGGGATCGAGGGCACCCTCAGTTGGTTTGCAGATGGCACCAAGTTGTGAAGGAATTTGACCTGCTTGGGGATAGAAAGGCTGTAGAGACCTGGCCAGGCTGGGTCCATGGGCCCAGCCCAATTGGGTGAGGGTCAACAAGGCCAAGGGCCGGGTCCTGCCCTGGGGTCACAACAACCCCATGCAACGCTACAGGCGTGGGGAAGAATCATAGAATCATTGAATTATAGAATCCCAGGTTGGAAGGGACCTCCAGGATCATCTGGTCCAACCTTTCTAGGTAAGAGCCCAGACTAGACAAGATGGCCCAGCGCCCTGTCCAGCTGAGGCTTGGAAGTGTCAGACCCCCCTGGTCACCCTAGGAAAGTGTCCCCTCCTTGTGAGCCGTCCTTGTTGGGGAAGGAGGCAGGTCCCGTGCGGTGACGCCCGGGGGCCTGCGGGCTCTGCTGCCCCCTCCGAGGTTTGTCACCAGCCCCAGGGTTTGGGTCTGGCTGCGGGCATCCAACAACCGTGCAGACGCTGCTCTGCGCCAGACGTCATCCAGCTGATGCAGAAAGTATTAAAGTAAATTTTTCTGGTTTAAAGTAGAATGAAAATTTCAAAAGTAATTTACACATCTGTTATTTCTGCTCCCAGCACTCAGCAAATCCATTTTTATTCATCTGCCCCCGGCATACAAGCATCTGCGATTAATACTTGTATTTATGGTGACTCTAACTGGCACTGACGTTTGTCCTCGGGAGGCAAAAAGCAACAGGGAAGAATCTTCCTTAGTCATTTTGAATGACTCCTGCAAGCCTGGAATCACTGATGGTATTTCATACATTTTCCATGGAATTAGTGTAATTTCCGAGGTTTCCTGCTCGCACAGAAGTACACGGCAGAACCGGCTGGGAGGTGGGGCTGGCAGTGCTGGCTGTGCTCACACGCCCGCCGTGTTCCTGCTTGGAAGTGCTCGTTACTTTAGCACCCATCAGCCAGTTCATTACCTGGGCGCCGCTGCCGCCGCTGTCGCACGTCTCGGGCCACGTCCCTCTGCTGCTGGGCCCTGGGGCTCAGCCTCCCTCCTCCCTGGCCTCCTGATTTAGGATCCTGCCAACCAAGCCAATTTCTCCCACACAGGTTGTTCAGGTCGCCCGAAGGGTCACCGTCAAAGGTATTAGCGAAATGGTTTTAGTATGACGTTGTAAAAGTGCGACTTAACAGAGTTCGATGGCAAGGGTCACCCTCTTACCCCACGGAACAGTCAGCTGAGCACTGATTCAAACCACCAAGGCACAAACCCAAGTTACCAAGACAAAATCAGTTACCATACTACACGGTTACGTGTGGTGCCGGTCGCTTACCAAAGGTCTGTCGCTGGCAGAAGGTCTCTCTGCCTCGAGGGGCAGCGGTGGGAGGTGCCCCAGCTCCAGGGAGATCAGCGCCGTGCAGCCGGGCGGCCCGGCAGGGAGAGCTCAGGGAAGGCTCGCTTGGGCTGTCGCATTTAGGGAACAAAGTGGTTGGCTTGCAGCCAAATTACATGCCATGGGAAAGGTAGGCACGAGACTCCTCGCACCCACAGCTTCCTTTGTTCCGTGACAAATGAGTCTTGGAAAATCCACCCGCTGTTCGTGTGTTAATTGCATGATTGGGGTTGCAAGCTCACATGCATTGATGCTCACGGTGCCACCGTGGTGGTGTGCTCCCCCCAGTACACCCCCCCCAAACCTCTTCCCATCACCCTGCGCAAGCGATAACCACCCGTGGCGGTGGTGATGGATGGGGCTGGGCGTGATGGATGCATCTGGCTGAAAGTGGGTGCCGGGGAGACAGATACCAATACAGCAGCCAGGGGCTATCGTGCAATGCGCCCACCTGAGCACAGTGAAGGAACTCAAATCTGCAGTCAGGATGCAAATATGACTGTGAGCCAACCATCCTGCCCCCATCACCAGCGAGCAGCCCCAGAGCCCTTGGAGCTCTCCCGCACGGCAGCGGCTGCACGCCAGGATCTCCCCGGGAGCAGGGACCCCTCTCAGGGTCACCCCTCGAGGCTGAGAGGTTCCTGACCCCAGCAGATCCTCGGTGCGTGGCTCACAGCACGCTCACTCTGAAACCTTGGCTGAGGGATCGCGCATCCGTAATCCTTGAGACATGAACCACTGGCCAAGTCTGGGACTAGGACTGGATCCAGCCGCACCTCGGCTCCTCTCTGAGGAAGGAGTTTAGAAAGCCAGGGGCTCCTTCCTGAGCCTGATGGCCCAACGGGAGGGTCTGCCTGGCAGCTTTGCCTGACCCTGGCCTCTGGGCACTAAATACCCAAGGGTGCCTTGCATCGAATCTTACAAACTGCTGTCGCATTTACCATTGAACCTTGTGAACTCACTGGGTTACACCAATAAGTTATATTATTTTTGCCTCCCTCTCACTCCATCCACGACAGCCTTTCTGCTCCTTCGTGGGCTTTCAGAGAACAGATCGGAGCTAGGTCAGTTCTTGGCCGGTTACAGCTTAGCCCTGCACCTTTGAGCCCGCACCAAACTGCTGCCAGCTCAGTTAAGGGGTCAGGCGCCCCCGCCGCACCTCCCCGGGGTAAGCCATGCCGAGGGAAGCGTCCAGCCAGGATGGACGTGTTCTGAGCTGCTCACCCTGGGGGAAGGCTCCTGCCAGCCCGCGTCAGCGCTCGCGGGAGGGAGATGGAGCAGAGCGTGTCCTGCTCTCCCGCGGGATGAGAGCCCCCGCGCCTGGGCTCAGAGCCCCGGCAGCGCTCACCGAAGCGGGGGCTCCCGGGCAGCAGAGCCGGGCCGTGCCGGGACAGGGCTGTGCAGCCGCACCGGCAGGCAGGGTCTGGGGGGCTGCGGACCCTGGCGCTCACCGGCTGCGGCCACCGGGACAGTGCCGGAACCCCCATGCCGGGGAACAGCCCCCCTTCCCGCTCCCCTTGCGAAGGGTGGAGACGGCACGCGGGCAAGGCCAGGGCGCGGGCGGCACAAACCGCAGCCGACACTTAGAGGAACAGAGCAGATTCCTCACGAGGTGAAGCAGAGCCGGTGGTGAAGAGTTAAAGACCGGACTCTGCAGCGCTCTCAGGCTGCGCTCACCTTCACGCTGGGTTCAGAACGGGGCTGTGCTGCCCCCCCACGCGCGGAGAACACGCTTCTTTAGGGAGAATACCAGGGGATAATGTGATTATGTATTTTACACTCTGGGACCTGCCCAAAAACTGGAATATTTTTAAAATAAGTCGGGGACTTCACCGGGAAGCTTTCGGGCTGCCAGCCTTCACAACACTCCTGTCTCTGTTCCCCCGAGCAGCCGAGGGCACGGGCGGGTGCGCGGCCGGGACGCGCTGCAGGCACGCAGGGCTCCGTCCGGCAGCAGCACCGGCAGCGGCAGCGGGCAGAAGCACGGTGAATGGTGACCGGCATGGCCAGGGGTGGAGGAAGAGGTCAGGAATGTGCACAGCAGTGCAAAGCATGTCCCGTCTAGGTGCACGGACACAAGGGCATCGGCAGTGAAACAAAGCGGAACGTGAAGCAAGGTACCTGTGGTGACGGAGCGCTGCAATAACATTAAATCAGGGCTCAAGAAGTAAATGCAAATGTTGTCCTATTTGTGTAGTGACCTCAAATTCCAGCAAACACCCCAGAATTTCCATTGAGTTCGTCCCAAAGTTGTGCCAGTAAAACCCACGCTGATAGCACGTTGGCCTCTGCTCAGAAGCTGTTCAAGCAGAAAAAGAAATCTCCTAGCAAAAGCCCAAACCGAGGCATCTCCTCCCCTTTCAGAGGGTATTTATCACCACTCAACACGATCTGCTTCAAAGTAAATGCACTTCCAAGAAAAAAGACATTTCAATCTTCTGCTGACAGCAACATAAGAGAAGCTTCCCCGGAAACTTGTGCTGATGGGTGACAGGGCCAAACCCATCCCAGTTTCCCTGTTTGTGGATTCCTTTCTTCAGCAACTGATTTTGCATTTTTGGTTTCTTACCTGACAGCCCGGGACCAGAACGGCGAGCGGGCGGTGCCCTACACGTAAAGCATTCGGCAGCTGGTGGGTGGAGGTGCTTATGGATCTATTTGTTATTCCTCTTCCTTTCAAACCACGGACTTTTGCCTCATTCTTGCAATAACCAAGCACGGTTGCGTGTCTCTGGACGAAGGCCCTGCCCAGCCGGCGCCCTGCAGCACGTGGGAGCCCCAGCAGGAGCAGACACCTCCACCTCGCCCTCCCCGCCGGGTCCCTCCCCGCTCCCTTCCGCACGGGCGCGCGGGCCGAGGGTGCTCATCCAACAAACTCCATGAAATCAGGCCAGTGCTCCTCGCTCGTCTTCCCGAAGCACGGACGCTGGAATCAGAAACGAGTCTTTTGTGCGGCCCTTCCTCACTTCGTGGGCTTGTCTTGAGCGCAGGACGCCTCCAGAGCATCGGGTCCCAGCGAGAGCTCCTGCAGGCTTTCCGCGGGGCGACGGGCAGCACCCGGCAACAAATCCGTATGCAGCCCTTGGATGCGGAAAGCTGTGAGATAATAGCAAGGAAGCTGAATGGAAAAGTTAAACTACAGATAGGAAAAAATCTAAAATCCACAGGAATGTCTTCTCTTTGAGTTCTCCCAGTGGAAGAAATGCTTCTCACTCAAATAAGTAATCTTTTGATCCAAACCCCTGCTGCGCCGCGTGTCTGTCTCTGCGGTTTGGAAGCAGCTCTGTCCTCAGCCCACCCGCCCCGCCGGCCTCCGCGATCCCGCTGCTCTGCTTGAGCGGGGCAGGCGCGCTGCGGCCCAGTTAGCGGCCGGGGCTCGGCTCGCAGGAGTAACGGGCAGCAGGGCGATGTTTTGGGCACCGTGGTACGCAGGGGCCCCAGTTCTCACACTCACCAGCTCGGTAGTCATCCCCTCCCTGTGACAGAATTTCTCTGGGTATTACAATTTTTCACGGTTCCTCGCACGTGCTTGGAGGCTGGGGAGAGGCGAGTTTATGAATTTGACAACAAGGGCTGGCAGGCGCTGGAAGGGGCTGCCCAGGGAAGGGGTCGAGTCCCCACCCCGGGGGGGATTTAACAGCCGGGCAGAGGCGGTGCTGAGGGCCAGGGTTTGGGGGTGGGATGGCAGGGGTAGGGGGGTGGTTGGGCCTGATGAGCTTAAAGGGNGGAAGCTTAAAGGGCTTTTCCAACCTAAACAATTCTGTGATTCTGTAATTTCTCCCCCATCAGCACTTCCAGGTTTATGAAAGTTCAGCACATTAGCATAAGGCTTATGCTTACAGTTTCTCCTTTTCTTACACAACGTGGAAGGAAGACAGGGTCCTGAAAGCACACGTCCCAGTCACGAGCGTGCTGCGCAAGACGGGCTCGAGGTGCACCAGAGAACAGGGAAAACCACGGTGAAAAGCATTGCTACAGGATAAAGCCGCTGGTAAATGCTGGAACCCATCGCACCCCTTCAGAAGGGTGCTGTGGCAGCTGTTAGATACTGAAGTTAATAACCCATCTGCCGCTAACGTTTCTGTCCAAAGCTGTTGCTTGCAAGCTAGGAAAGGCGTAAAGATTAATGACGAGCAACACGGGCACCCGCTCTGGGGCGGAGGTGTTTGCACCCAGGCGCTCGGCCCCTCCAACCTGCGAGCCTGGGCTGGATGCTTCCATAGATTCGCCCCTGTTCTGCCCTTACTCGGGCCGAGCGTGCCGTAGCAACCTTTTCCTCCCACCCGCACGGGGAAGGAAACAAAACCAGAAATGAGGGCGAAATACACCCAGGCAGTGCTGCATCTCGGGAAAGAAAGCGCGGTTCTGAAATCTGGCAAAGGGCTTTGGCGTGTGTGAAACGTGCGGTCGGTACCTTGCAATTCATTTTCCTCGTGTTATTGCCTATAAAAGACAGTCTCACACAGTGAACCGTCACCCACGTGTGCTCTGCAGAGTTCTGCCGTCAGAGGAGGGCGCGGGTGACACAAGTTCCCATGGAGACGTCTCCCTGCTCGCTTTTGCATTTTGTTCTTAAGAACTCGGATTTTAAGACCCAAGAGGGCCCTTGCACCATTTGATCCGACGGGCTGAGTAACTCCAGCCAGAGAACTGCACTTCCAATACGTGCCTGATCCGGTAGCGTGTTTGACCGAAGCGTTCCTTTCGGAAGCGTATCTGGTCTTGCCCGGGAGCCTGCAAGAGCTGCAGATCTGTTGTTTCCCTCTGCCAGAGGTTAACATCTGTCAGTGTTAGAAGCCAGGGCCTTTGCTCACTCTCGAGTGCCGTTAGCAACCTCGTTATGCCTTTGCTTTCATTCCGGATTCGTTCTCTCCTGCCATCCTCCTGCCGTCGCAGTAGCGATGCCTGCCTTTTTTCTGAGTAAGCGCCCGTGTCCGTGGCGCCCGTGGGCTCAGCTTTCCTTAGCCACAGTGTTCCCTGTGGATCCCACACGTGCCGCTGGGACGCGGCGGGCGTACACGGTGCAGATGCACACATGGCTGAATCAGCTGGCCGGCGCGGACCCCCAGCTCATACCAGTACCCCCACAGTTCCCCTTCACCCCAGCCAGCTGGGCCACCCCTAGTGCAGCCCACGCCTCGGTCTGAACTGGCCACACTGGCCTTTTCCCCGTACCAGCTTGTGAGATCCGTATTCATTACCACTGCCAAGATCTGCTTCCCTCTCTTCCATGAAGCGCCAAAACCCCAGAACGGTGGAGGTGGGGAGAGCCCTCGGGGGGTCATCTGGCCTAACCCCATCGCTACCGGGGGGTCACCCAGGCTGCCCAGGACTGTGCGCGGCCGGGGGTTGAGCATCGCCAAAGATGGAGGCTTCTGGGCAGCCTGCGCCACTGTTTTACCAACCTGACAGTAAAAAAAAAATAGCAGGCACAGCCAAGACTGGTTGGGGATGCCGAGACAGGGACCGCTCCCCCGAGGCAGAGGCAGCAGACTGCAGCAGGCAGGAGGTGGCCAAGAACACGCTGGACTCAGCAAATCTTATGGCACCAGGTGATCCCAGACCTGTAGGAGCCGTCCCTTAGCCTGTAATTCCCAGGCTGGCACAGGCAGCTGAGCTCTCTTGCTGCCTCTTGAAATGCACGCGGACAAATCAGACCCAGTCATTTCAAAATGCCACTTGCCCTCTATGCATGTCTCTATAAAGATTTTAAAAATCAGTGTTATGAGCATCCATGATGTTAAAGAAATGACTGTTTCAGGCTTGGAATTGCTTTCTTGCCTGCCGTAAGTGTTTGGTGAGATGAATTACTGGAATTCAGTCTGCTGGAAAACAGACCCCTTTGCTGACAGGGACAACCCCGATTGCTTTACAGAACAGATCCACCTTGTTAGAATTCGCTGAAGAAAGTTCCCTGTTCCTACAGCAGTGACACTTTTCACTACAAAGTTTTCCTTTTTTATCAGCTGTTTTTTCCCTATGCTTTGTAAACTGGCCCGCTGTTCCATGTGCCTGCCCTGGAGTGCTCCCAGGCGACCTGGGGAAACGAATGCTCCCGTATTTCAAAAAGTCAGCAATAAAAATGCATTGCACGCCTGTAAAACCCATAGCTAATGCAGGGCCCTAAACCAGCTCCCAGGAAGATCATCACCGTTGTTTGCTTGGCTGCTTTTTGTTTCTTAAGCTTGTGGCTGAGTGTGCAGAGGCTCTGGTACTGCCCGGCACCTTCCCTCGCCAGCAGCACCCTTGTGGCCGGTGCTCGGGGGCTCTGGGCTTGTTCCTGCACCTCTGGCCGGAGGAGAGGTCCAACCCATCCCTAGCAGCCTCCCTCTGTGCAAGCCCTCCATGCTCACAGATATTCGGTTTTCCCCAGCAAAGCCCCCTCAGCCTCTCCCTCTCAGGCACTGCCTCAGCTTTTCCTCTCAGCCCTGGCAAATGGCCACAGGGCTAGCGTGGCGGGCGAGGTCCCGTCACTGCTGGGCAGGGTGAGCCGAGAGGCAGCGGCCTCGAGTTGTGCCAGGGCAGGGTGAGGTTGGGCCTGGGGAACAATTCCTTCCCCAAAGGGCTGTCAGGCACTGGAAGGGGCTGCCCAGGGAAGGGGTCGAGTCCCCAGCCCTGGGGGGATTTAACAGCCGGGCAGAGGCGGTGCTGAGGGCCAGGGTTTGGGGGTGGGATGGCAGGGGTAGGGGAGCGGTTGGGCTGGGGGAGCTGAAAGGGCTTTGCCAACCCCAATGATTCCGTGATTCACCCGTGTGCTGATTTACTTTGCTTTTGCAGCTCCACGAGCCGCCTCTCCTCCTCCAGCACCAGGCAGTCGGGTGGGCAGAGTCAAGGAACGGGACGGGGCCAGAAGGCTCTGTGGCCGTGACCGTCCCCGCGAACCAAACGCTGCGTCGCAGCCCTGTTAGGAGCCCAGGCCATTCCCACGATTGCCCCGCAGCGCGGCTGCGCCGGCGCCCGCGCCGCCAGGGAGAAGCAGGGAGCCGCGAGGGAGGGAAGGGGGACAAAGCCCGCAGGGAGGTGCTGGCAGGGAGCGAGCAGCCGCCGGGAGGGCACTGGCTCCCTACCAAAGCAAGCACATTAGTATTTATTACATCTGCAGTTCCCTGCAACAAGAGTGGCTTTTCATGCTCAGTATCGCCTTGCCACCTTCCGTGACACCCCTTCCTTTTCAGATGAATCTTTTTGGACATCAAGGAGCAAAATTATTCAGTCCTACAGACTGACTTGTGCGTCAGGACAAACCTCTTCTTTTTCCAGGGAACAATCTCCACGTTCACTGTAGGGCCACGCTGCCTGCACTGGACCTACCACCCCTCGTGATCAGAGCACACCCTGACCCATCTCGGCTGTTTCCAGCTAACGAGATCCAGCTTATTTGGAGAAATTCCTACGATTCATTGCTCAGGGAGTGCTCTTGCAATTTTTAAACCTGTGTTGTATACAGTCTCTGTCATTGCTGTTCTCGAGGTCAGCCGATACCTCCAGAACAGCAATTCCCTCCTCCCCAGGACTGGCTGTGTGTCCCGGCTTTTCCCTAGGCACTGTCATCGGCATGCTCCCGAACAGGGCCTGTGCCAGGACAAGCCGTCGAGGACCATGCCTGCTCCTGGGACGATGCATCCCTCTCCAGCAGTGTCACTGTCTCCCAAACCCAACCCTTCTCCCACTGAGCCCTCCCTGTCCTGTCCCCCATCCCCCCGTGTCCCCCCCGCTCTTTCGGGACCTCTTGGTGAGCCAGTCACCCATACAACAGCTCCTGCAAGTGCACGTCTTCTGGAAATGCCAGCCAGTTCCAAATTCCTTTAAGAGAAGTTAAGAACCCCCGCGTTCAAGCTGCAGAGTGCTGCTGGCACGTGCAAGCCTGGCTCTGCTGAGCCCAACTGCCCGTCCTGGGTGCGAACCCCGCCGCGGGCGCCGGCGAGGGGCCGTGAGGTGGTGCCAGCGGCTGTTCTCGTGCGTGATGCTTAGCTCCTGAGCTGGCTATTTCGGCAGGCGAAGGTGCTGGCGCAGCCACGGACCCGCTCCGCGTGCCGCTCGCTGCGCGTGGCCGGGCTCGGCGTCACGAGCGCGTGGTTGTCTCGAGTCTGCGGCGTCGCTGCGCGGCTGCGGCCGGGGCACGGCGGGGCAGCGGCTGCTCCCTCCCTCCCGCGGCACGGCACAGCTCTTCCGCGCACGCTGGCTCCCGGCCCGGGGGCTGCCGCCCGATCGGCTTGGTGTCCGCGTTGCATTGCAGTTACTGCCCACCCCTAACACCTAACAGCCCAGTACGGCCAGCGTAGTGAGAGAGGCCGCAGCAGACAAGAATTCATGGCTGGCACATCTCAAGCCTCTCTGCACGACAGCTCTGGTAGATTTTCTGTCATCAGTTTGGAAACGTTAAACTTCTGTTTGGTGGGGGAAGGAAGTTTCGCACTGAGGAGAGAGCAGAAGGAATGGCTCTGTTTTATTCCCTTTCTCTTTACGCCTGGCTCAGATGCCCTTAAAGGAAAATGGAATGCTGAAATAAATCCCTGGAAGAGAGATGGATTAACGGTCCATGTAGAGAAAATCAATGGCAAATGCAGAACACGGCCACTGATACCACGCTTACCCTGTCTAGACCCAACATGCGCTTTTTGTTTATAAAGACGGCGCTGACACTTCAGATTCAATTGGTTTATGCCTATCTGTCACTCCGAGCACTAAATAAACCCACAGCTTCCCGTTAATCCCCAGTGCTGAATCCAAATGAAATGATTTATAAGGTATTGCGTGCCACAATCACAATATGCTGTGTACCTTAATGATCATGCTGCTTATATCTTTCTTTGCAAGCCTTCACTTCGAGATTTTCAGGGATATTTATTTCTTCATCTGCATATGAAGAGCCAGTCTCGAAGCGACACCTCTCCAGGCCTGCTGCAGCACCCACAAGGACAGAATTGCAATTAAACAGCGGCTCCAATGCAACGAACAAGCTGGGGGAGGAGGGAGGAGCGACGGGGAGC
This sequence comes from Nycticorax nycticorax, assembly GCA_023375905.1. Classification (NCBI taxonomy): domain Eukaryota; kingdom Metazoa; phylum Chordata; class Aves; order Pelecaniformes; family Ardeidae; genus Nycticorax; species Nycticorax nycticorax. The sequence continues at coordinate 32,019 of JAKFQP010000943.1, forward strand.
TTGGAGAGGAGCCCGAGGGTGCGGAGGTGCCCCTTGACTGGGGCAGGGTGGATGGGGGCTCAGGGGGGTCCCGCCTCAGCACCAGCCTCCCCCCGCACAGCCCCTGGCCCCGCCGTGCAGCCCCGGCATGGAGCCACCGTCCCGGGCAGCCAGGCTGCTCTTGCTGCCCGAGCTCAGAGCAATTACTCCGAAGGACATTAATTACCACTGCAAATGGTCTGTGCCTTTGCCGACGGGTGGCTCTGGCTCAGGCTTAAGGGGCTTGGCTTTGCACAGGCTGAAACCAGCCCCACTGTGCCACAGGACCACAGCCCCAGCCAGCGCCACGGCTCCCAGGAGCAGCGGAGGATCCCAGGAGGAGGACGGGGAGCAGCACGGCGGGGAGCAGGAGCTGGTGTCCCAAGGGGACGGAGCCGGGTGCGGGGACGGGCGCGCGCAGCAGCCGTGTCGCGCCGATGGGCGCGCAGCCCGGTGCGTGCCAGGGCGGGCGGGTGCGCGCTCGGACGAGCTCTGGGCCCCCTCTCCCGAGGGCTGGTGGAGCCGAGCTCCTGCCGCCCTGCCCAGCCGCCCATCCTGGGCTTCGGCGGCGTGGCGGCCACACACCACCAGCCACCGAGACCAAAAGTGTCACAGGACACCAGAACCGTCCCCCTGCGCTGCGACCGCCGTCAGACACGCGCCCTACGGGCCCCCGAGTTTGCCCCGGGCGAGGGCAGAGCGCTGCGTGCCGCAGGCACCGTCTGCTGCGGGCCAGCGTGGGGCGGCCGGGCACGCGTCCGCCGGCTCAGCCGCAAGCCCCGCTCCACCCCGCAGCGAGGCAGGAGGCGAGGACGGGCATGCAAGGAGGAATATGCTCCAGGCGATGAGCGCAAGCGCACGCGATCCCGGTACGAAACGGCCGCCTTCCCCGTGGCCCGGGCCGGCTCCCTTCACTGCCCAAGAGTGTCAGGCTCGCCTCCGGGGCTTCCGCCGGGCGCCAGCGGCTCCTTCCCGTACGAGTAATTCACGGATCAGTCCCTTTCACCTTTCAAAACATAAACATTCCTAAGTAAAATGGTTTTTTATAAGCCTAAATGGATCTGTAGGTGGGATCCTTTGCTCCTGTTTATACCTGAATATCAGAAACAAACACCCGAAATGCACCCCTGTGCTACCGCCACGCAGCGCGCGCGAAGCCCGGGTACCCCGGCTGTCTGACCGGGGTGTCAGGCACGGCTTGCAACGCGCCTGGTGTTCAGGCGTGCAGGGAAGTTATGGAGACAGACGGGGGGCTTCTTCCTTCCATATTCTCCCTAACAGCTTCCCTTAGAGCGCCGTGCTTCACTGCCCCGTCCATCAGACACATACTAAAAAATGGAAACCAAAATCTCTTCGGGGGCGTCGGGGAGCAATTACGTGGAGAAGCAGCGCTGCCAGCGGCATTTCGGGATCTAATGCCGAGCTGTCACGAGGTGTTGGATGAGCAGAGGCAGCGCTCGCCCCAGCACCCAGGTCCTCCGAGGAGCTTTGCTTTCGCCTTCCTGCCCGGGCTCCCTGGCGCCGTTACCCTGCCCCAGCAGCTCAGCCACCTCGGGCACACCATGAACGAGATGATCCAATTTTCTCCACACAAAGACAATTTCTGAGGGGCAAAGGAAGAAGTGGGAAACTCGGGAGGGCCGGCAGGGCGCTCTCACTCTGGCGATGGGCAAGCAGGTTCGCCAAGGGCTGGAGGACTTTCTGATGGCTCCGCCGGCCATCAGTGGAAGAGCTGTGCTTGTGGGGCTGAGCTGGGACCCCTCTCTGCTCTGTCCTGAGCTTCCTCACGCTGGGGCATTTCCTTTGAGACTCCTCCACTGAATTAACGCCCGGATCTCACCCCAGGGCTGTCAGCAGATGCCCATGCTCATAAGCGTGTTCTGAATTTTGAACCTGTCCTTTCCTCCCAGACCCACCACAACGAATACTTTGCTGTGTGCCTTGCTGAGATGGCACGTGCGTGCCCTGGTTTCGTAGCAGGAATTTACTGGCCACAGCAGAAGAGGGGATATCCCCGGAGAGACCTTCACTTTCTTGTGTTTGCTTGTTTCTTGCTGCCATAGTCCTCTCTGAACACTTCTGGGTTCCTAATGAGCTACTAATTGAAAGAGAAATGCCCTTTGCTACCCTAAAAATCAGAACTGTTCATCATACCAGCCTAAACTCGATTGCCACTATAATTTGCCTGTTACTTGGGACTGACGTTTCTGAACATCTATTTAAGCACCACTGGAACCAACAGCAAAGCCGCCGTTCACTTGATGAGCTGGGATTCCACACAGCATCGCGCTTCACGTGCGGTTCCACACTCAGGAGACTGTGAAGGAGGACGTCCCTTCAGCTGCTTTGGTAGGCAGCTACCCGGACACCGACCTTCTGCTAGGCTGAGCAGAAAAGATCCTCCTTGGCGGCTCCAGGATACCGGCTCACCTCCAGCTCTGCCAGCCCGGCACGGCCCGCGATGCTTATGGCCATCACCCCTCCCGGTGCCCGGCCACAAGGGGAGGGTGCGTGTTCCCTCCCCATGCCGGGTGCCATGCAGCCAGCGGGTGTGAGATGCTGAGCTCGGTGCTTTCCCAGGGACCCCGTACGGATCTGTCCCCCCAGCCCACCCGCAGCAGGGCGAACCACTGGTGGTGATGGCAAGAAGCTGCTGTCCCACAGTCACACGGGGAAGGCATAAATCAGCATCAGTTTGGTGACTCGGGCATGGCCCTTTCACCCTTTCGCATCAGCCGAGGGTCTGACTCAACCTGCCAGACAAATCCGCGGCAACGTTCTGGCCACCACGGGGAAGGGGAAGGTCTGCTCTGAGAGGGGCGACCCGCGCCCGTAGCTGCTCGCCCACTCGAGGCTGCGTGTGCACATGGGCATCTTAACCTGTGTTGCGCTAATTAATGCGCACCCCACACTTTTCAGAACACTGATCACGAAATCAGACATCATTACACATTTTAAAACGAATTCTCTGCTCTTCCAACCTGCCATGATATTGTCCCTCTTTATTTATAGCTGTCTTGAAGAGAAGAACGAAATACAGACTCTGCAATGAAGGCTGCTCAGAAGCGCCTCGGGCTCAGAACGCACGGCATCTCCCACGGAGCCGTCTCTATTTCTTTGCACCAAGGTATCCCCACACCCTTCGTCTTCAATAGAAGAGGGACTCTTCACACTGCAAGGCTGCAGAGAGCAAACTCCCTAATTAGAGACGGACATACTGAGCCGCAGCTGAGTCTGAGGTCGGTAGCGTTGGGAAGGAGCTGAGAACTTCCTTGATGAAGCTGGGATAACAGAATTCACGCGGAACAAAACTGCGTTGTTTGCAGGGTTGCTGCAATGCTGCTGCCTGGGGTTCTGTGGGAAAGCAGTAATAAGGACGTTGCTGTAAAATGAGGAAGAAACATGTGCAGCTAAATGAAGCCATGGCAGAAACGGGCTTTAGGGCAAATGAATATTCAGGGAGGGACCCAAATGGCCTTGCAGAAAGGGCAGATGAACGTTAATAACTGGCGAACGACAGACCCATTTCCAGGGCTCTCAGCTCCCAGAGGCAGGGACGCTGCTGAGCACGAAAGAGAGAGGAAAAAAAACTTTTAAAGTTTCTACTTAATATTTTCTAAATTCTTTTTTACCGCCTTTTCAGGAGTTCAACTCTGGTGAGAACTTCAGAGCCCCCCCAGAAATAACACTGTGCTTGTGGATCCCCTACCCATCCGCAGTCAGGGGTTTTGTTTGGACAGGTACGCTCATCTGCTCCTGGACACTCTCATTCTTCTTAATCTGTTTTCCCATGCTGGGATTTAAGATCTAATAAACTTTGATCTTGACTTTGTCTATGACAACAAGCCCCAGTCTTGCCTTGCCTGCATGCCTGAGCGGCTTTCCATGCGACGTGTTTCCAGTGGCCTTCCAGAAACGCGTGCACTTCTCTGAGGCGAGTAAAAACCTCCACTTCACGTGGACTGCCTGCATGGAGAGGGGGGTTAGGGAACACGGAATTCATGAGCGAACTTTGCTCTTGCTAGGCGTCTTGTCTGAGGAGCGAGCCGAGGAGAGGCGGAAAGCCCTGCTCCTGGCGCCTGCCCCAGCACTCCCGGCACAGCCCCGCGGCAGCCGGCAGCACCGGCCGGGCGCTCGGGCCCCTCTGTGCCTGCGAGCCCGCGCAGCGGCCGGCAGGTCACGGCTCTCCTGAGCACCAGTGGCCTGACGGCAGCCCCATCCCCTCCCCACCAAGCTTCCTCCTCCGCCCGGCGCAGCCTGCGCCTCCCGCCAAGCTGTGTCCTCTGGGACACCACTCATGCTGCCGGGGACAAGGAGCTCGAGATACAAGCGCCCGTTCCCACCAGCTGATGGGGCTGGCCCCCAACTGGCCTTCTTCACCCAGCGCCCGGGACCCACAGGCGGGGGTCGATGGCAGCCGGCAGCACCCGCAGCCCTGGGCGCGCCATCGCCTCCTGCAGCCCCCCAGGTGCCTCCCCCCACCACCGCAGGGCGGCTTCAGCTTCTTCTGCTCCTGGCCACAGGGACGGGGGCCGGCAGAAGCCATGGAGCGGGCTGCAGCTAATCGTCCCCCTGGGCGGTGCGGGGGGCCCATGCCCCCTCCCACCAGTTTGGACGCCGGCTGGCTGGAGGACACCAAGCCCGTGAGTCACAACCGGTGTGGAAAACAAGGCAGGAATTAATAGCGTGGTTTTTTCCTTTTTTAACCCTCCACCCTAATCCGGCTGTATCTACGTAGCAAGAGCCTGAATGTGCCACCAGGTCTCAGCTTTGCGTTCAGGACCTTTCCAGGGCAGTAATTTCCAGAGCAATAGAAAAGCCTCATTGTCTTAAGAAGAACAAGTCCGAGTCTCTCTTAAAACTGTGCTCTTTGATGTATAATCATTTTGACCTGTCTCCCTGATACAAAAGGATTTACCTGAACATCCTGAGGCACTAAAAGCTGCGGGAGTCGGGATGCTGAGCACAGCGGTCAGTGAGATAAATGAGCCCAGCCAGGCTATGGGGAACGCCAGAAGGGCGTTATTAAATCAGTACTTGGGGAAGGCGCAGGAGGAAGCAGGCTTCTGCTCCATTTTCTGGTTTTCCACTGTTTCTGAATTCCCTGCCAACAGAGCCGGAGATGGATCTTTGCAAAGGTTTTCCTGGAATTTAAAAATGAATGGTGTTTTGCTGAGGAGGCGATAAAATGCCATGGGATATTGTATGTGCAGATTGGTTGGGGTGCACACGCGCGCTGTAATCAAGAAAACAAACAAAACCCCCCACAACCCCCCGCTCTATTTTTATCTGGTTTCTTCCCATGCGCTAGGACTCAGGGAAATAGAGCTCTGCCCTTGACGCAGCAGCTTTCCGGAGGAGACATTCAACCACTGTCCGTCTGGGATTGTCCCAGCAGCATCTCTTGCTTTTACTTTCATTGTATACGATGCTTTCCAGAGGCCGTATTTTCATGTCTTCTTAGAAATCTGCTTCTCCTGGAATAGAAAATCTTTCACTAAGCCCCCTCTTCGTTTCAGCCAGCTGTTTTATCGCCCATTCGTATCCATTTGCTCTCTATACACATGGAAGCCACACACGGAATGAAGACTGTAAAGCTGACAAATACCAGCGAGCGCAGCCCAGATTAAGAGCATCACAACAACTTGTTTTTTACAATGAGCACTGAGGCAATAAAGAGTAAATTTAAACCAACTGGTGAGAAAGGCGCTTGGTATCTTCACTTTTCTGACCTTAACCCATCCTCAGAGGAACAACCAGAGGCTGTGCCCATCCTCTTTGCGCTACGGAAAAATGCAAGCGTTTTTCTGGCGTAAGAGCTCTGACCCGGCCGCAGCCTGGGGGGGATTCAAACACAAAGCTCCCCGCTCCGGTGCTGACTGCTGCTGTGTAAGCTCCACTGCCCCTGCTCTATGTGTCCCCAACTCTTGTCCTTGCTGTGCCACGGGCACCCCCGGGAGGGGCATTCTGCACCCGCTGGGCAGTATCCCCAGTGCCTTCAGNACTCTCTCTACTGAAATATATCATGGTACATTTTTGGTAATTCCTGGATAAGGGATGGAGCAACACTTCAATTTTCTCTGAGGCAGACCGTAGATTTTAAAAGCTCTATAAACATGAGTCTTCCAAAGCACAGTCGTAGCTCCTGTAGGTGTTAATGTTGCAAACCAAGTAATAAGGCTTCAAGCACTAATCAAAAAATTCAGAATTGTACGTTGGTAACAAACAACCCGAAGCCCAAATAGCTCGTGGCACTAAAAATAAATCCAGGCTTGCCTGGGATCTCCGTGGAGCTCTGCACCTCCCAGACCATAAATATTCTTCCGTGTCAGCTTCCAGATTAGTTGCTGTTTAGGCTACTTCAGCATCAGTGGAAGAGCCTGCCCTGGTAGAGGGAGCTGATGGATGCGCAGAGCTTCTGGTCGGTGAGGTCTGGCGATACCTGCTCTCTGCTTCCAAAAGCCAGCCCAGTCAGTTTTCCCGAGGTATTGCTCTCGGGTGTTTTTAATTGAATCCACTGAAAAAACATAAGCAGAAGAGCGGGTGGCCCCTAACACCTCCCATCAAGCTGTCTCTTTTGGCAAAAGGAGAAAGCTGAAGGGGCGTTAGGGTTGTGGGGCTAACTTTTCTAGCAGGGAGCTTTGGTTCAGAGCCCTGGGAAGGGTCACTGAGTTCAGCCAGAAGCTTTTGAGAGAATAGAGACAAAGCAAAGTCTTCAAACTGCCCTAAACTAAGGGAAAACCCTGCCCAGCCGCCCAGCCGAGCCCTGTCCGTAACATAACTGAGGGCACCGAGGTCCTGGCCTCCCTGCCTGCTGCCCTCGGGCAGAGCCGCGGGCTGAGCTGTAGCCCTCATCATCTGCACTTAAAAAGCACTTTTGCTGGAATTTCCTAAAGTCTAAAACTTCTGCTTGTAGCGGTATGTTAATTTGCTAAGGGGTGTCAGCTCTTCTCAGAGCTTTTTGCTCTGCGACTGAATCCCAAGGAAGGTCAGCAGTGCTGATGGCTTTTGGGAGTGGGACAATCTGGCCCCTTCCCCTTGACGCATCGTTGTTGAATTCCACCCTATTGCCCTAATAATCACCCCATGACCCAGTGATGAGTAAAAATACTATATAGTTTCATTAAAATAATCTCTAAAAACTCATTCTCTGCCTCTTGCTTTGCTGGTATCTTCTGAACTGCATTTTAGCAGTTCCTCAAAGCACACCAAGTGATCTGCAAGAGCATCACTTGCCGCAAGCTGTGCAGCGCTGCTCGCAATGGGGGGCAAGAGCAGGCTGTGCTACGCAACGGTTACTGGCCAGCCGGAATGCGGCCTGGAGGAAAACACCATTATTTCTGTCTCAGACAAAGGCGGGGATCCCTAAAGCTGCAGACACTCTCCGAAATGCCTGTTTAAAGTACACTGTGAGCAGGATTACTTTCCACTGGTTTGGGGAGCAGAATGTTTAAAGGCACATGGGGACAGACCTCACCTGGAGCCCTG